>JAJOOO010020454.1:0-33797 GCA_029582685.1 Solanum piurae
TGATATCGGCGAGTACGCAGGAATTGGACGGCACTTGAGTAAAGCTGAAGCAAAGTGGTTGTGAAGCATTCGAGAAAGTGGGTTGAAAATAGGTGTGTTGGGTTGTTTAGCGGTGTTGTGGAGAGCTTGCTGAATTACTCAACGACGCGCTTAAAGTCCCCACCTTGCCTTCTTTTTAATGCTAAAATATTAGAAGGTCTACACCCAAAAGTCCCAGAAGGACCATACCGCCCTGACAAATGGAGCAACCGCATAGCCAGAATCACTTCTCTACCTCTCTATTTGTCCTACTTATTTTTAGTTTTGGGTACTGTTAATTGCATTTGAGGACAAATTGTTGTTTATTTGTGGTGGGGTGAGGCTCACCTTTTGTGTGCTATTTTGTGATTCGGGCTCTGTATATATCTCGGTTGTCTATTATTTTAATTGTGTTATATATTGATTTTCATGGATGTTTGAGCTCATGGCTCCTCTTTTTTATTTTAATTGATGCAAATTTTGACCCTTCCGAAAAAAGAAATAAAAAAATTGTTTTTCATAAATTTTCGCCATCGCTTGCGTTGAAAGGGGCTGTTCTTTGCAAAATTTAAGTCTCGGTTCCGATCAATACTGATGACTTGAATACTACTCTCAATCGAACGAACATGATTGTGCGGCAACGACGAGACCAAATGAAGTTGCATAGACAATATATGAACTCTTTGCATATTGTTGTGATTACCATTTATCGAATTAATTCTCTTGGAATGACCATTGCACACTAGAAAAAGTTTGTAGTTTTGTTTGACTTAAGTGTCGATGCCTTGTGTGATTAGCTTACTTAGAAACATGCATGTATAAACCTAGAATTTTCACCATTAGTCTGATTAATTTAGAAAGGTGTACTATTGAGATGATCATAGGCAACTTTAAAGAATCTGAGACAAATTTGATATATACCTCTTTTGTGGCATCCCCATGAGCGCGTGAAACTCTTTTGAATACCCCTTGAGACTTACCTTTCTTTGGAAGAAACTTGATGAACCTTAGACCTTACTTGACCCCAATTACTTCCAAAGTTGAAGCCTATAAAACTCGGCGAACATTTGAACTAATTGGCGCATTGTCGACTCTGTTGGCGATCACGACAGTGATCGTCCTTTGAACTCCAGGTTTACTGGAAAGTTCTGTAAAACTCTAGGAAACAAGTGATTGCTCAGCGACATCTCAACTGGTTCGGCCATTTAGACTGATATCTCCGAGTACGCATGAATTGGATGACACTTGAGTAAAGCTGAAGTAAGGTAGCTGTGAAACATTCGAGAAAGTGGGTTGAAAATAGGCGTGTTCGGTTGTTTAGCGGTTTTGTGGAGAGCTTGTTGAATTACTCTACGACTCGCTTAACGTCCCCACCTCACCTTCTTTTTAATGCTAAAATCTTAGAAGTTCTACACCCAAAAGTCCCAGAAGGACCATGTCGCCCTGACATATGGAGCAACCGCATAGCCAGGATCACTGCTCTACCTCCGTGTTTGTCCTACTTATTTTTAGTTTTGGGTACTGTTAATTACATTTGAGGAGAAATTGTTATTTATTTGTGGTGGGGTGAGGCTCACCTTTTGTGTGCTATTTTCTGATTCATGCTCTGTATATATATGGGTTGTCTGTTTTTTAATTGTGTTATATATTGCTTTTCATGGATGTTTGAGCTCATGGCTCCTCTTTTTTATTTGAATTGATACAAATTTTTATCCTTACGGAAAAAGAAATGAAAAAATTGTTTTTTGAAAATTTTCGCCACCGCTTGTGTTGGAAGTGGTTGTTCTTTTGCAAAATTTAAGTCTCGATTCCGATCAATACTGATGACTTGAATACTGCGCTCAATCGAACGAACATAAATGTGCGGCTAAGACGAGACCAAATGAAGGTGCATAGACAATATGTGAACTCTTATCATCTTGTTGTGATTAGCCATTTATCGAATTGATTCTCTTGGAATGACCATTGCACACTAGCGAAAGTGTATAGTCTTGTTTGACTTAAGTGTCGATGCCTTGTGTGATTAGGTTACTTTGATGATACATGCATGAATAAACCTCAAATTTGCCCCATTAGTCTTATTGATTTAGAAAGGTGTACTCTTGAGATGAGCTTAGGCAACTTTAAAGAGTGTGAGACAAATTTGACATATACCTTTTTTGTGGCATCCTCGTGAGCATGTGAAACTCTTTTGAACACCACTTGAGCCTTACCTTTGTTTGGAAGAAACATGATGAACCTTAGACCTTACTTGACCCACTACCTATAATCCTCTTGATTTGTGGTTTAGTGAATAGCCAACTTAGGCGAAAAGCCTAAGTTGGGGGTGTGGTGAAAAGGAAAAGGAGAAGTCAAGAAGTGCAAGAAAAAGTCTATCTAACCCATGGTATTGAAAAGCAAAATGGAAACCCTTCTAAAAAAAATGTATATGTATATAATTTTTGAATAAATGTGCAATAGGAAATGGGTTTCCAAGCAATACATGAAGAGTGAATGAAAAGATGACTTAGAAGCACTAGAAGAAAAAGTGAAAAGGGAAGGAAAATGACGTTCTGAGAACACCACATCTCACGAGGATAAAGAAGTCACTGAGCCTAAATGACCATACCTTTGCACTCAGTCCTATTACAAGCCTTGAAAAGGCCTTTTTGATCTTGAGTAAGCCGAACCGAAAGTCGATTGGCAAATAACGGCAAACCTATCGGTGAAATCATGCATTGTGTTCCTCTTTTTGAGTGTGAGCGTTGCATCTGATTCCTAATCTTAAATTTATTAGCCTCTGTGTGTGAATATGGAATCATTCTTTATGTGAGGGCATTTAGATACTTTCGTTGATCTTGAACTTACATTAGTAAAAAGTATTGTGAGCTTGAGAATCTTTGATATTGGTGTGTCATAACTTGAACCTTTGAGTACACAATTGAATATTCGCATAAGTAGTTTGAAGTCTTGTTGTGTACATTCATGATTGAGTCATTTGTAGCACTGTTTTAGACACCCTTTTTGAACAGCTGAACTTGAGTTTGCTTGAGGACAAACAAAAGTTTTAGTTGGGGTGTTGATGAGTCCATAAATTGGAATAATTTAGGGCTTTATTTTAATAGAAATAGTGTCCTCAAATGCTTATATTATCTCAATATTTGATGAAAACCTTTAACTTTCAGGTATTTGAAGTTTGAAGGAATGCATGGACATTATTTCACAAATAGGAACAAAAAGGCTGACAAGAACAACAAAATGAAGGCCTGAGGATCGCCGAGTGGCGAATCGCCGAAGGGTCTGACTTTTCCTTTTGTTCCAGTGTGCTGAGCCCTGAAGGAAAGGTTCAAGTCAGCAGAAAAAGGGAGCAGTCGACGAATCGCCGAAAAGGTCCGCGAAGCAGTACTGTGTCGCCCAATGACCCAGAGCACGACAATGCCGAAGGATGGTGCAAGACGGCGATGAACTACACCAAAGGTCGAATCGCTGAATTGATTGGTGATTCCGACTAATGTCACCGAGTGATCCGCCGCAGCACAGATTTTTGAAAATTATAAATACTTGTAGAGAATTATGCTTAGTATCAGATTTTATTATCAGATTTTTGATTTAGTACTATTTTATTTTACTCTCAAGTTTGTAAGGGTTTTGAAGACTTGAAGAAGAAAAGGGTTTCACCTCCTTCAATTTGAAAGTGGGTCTCTTGGATTCTTCCTTCTTTGCTCAAATCAAAACTTATTTCTCTATACCCATTTGATTTCAACATCATTGAAGGTATAAATTTCTATTTCTTGATGTGTGGCAAAAAACCCCATTCTGGAGTTGTGATTTAGCAAATATGTGTTGATATTATTGTTGGGTCTTGCTTGCTGATATGTTAGATGTATTTTGATGGTGATTTCACCTAGTGGTTGTGGTTTAATTTAATGGGTTTGTAGTTGAAAATACAAAGCCATCTATGTGTTTTCGGCTTGCCCGAGAGGGAGGTCACGAAACCAAGACCACTAGGCTGATTATGAGGTTCAGCCCGAGAGGGTGAGCCCTAGTCCCATATTCTAACACTCAACTCAAGAGAGTGAGTGGGGTAAGGCGTAGCCTGGTCTTCATCCAGTAAATGGGTGTCCAAAAGGAAAGCATTTGAAACGGGGTAAGTTGCCCGAGAGGAAACTTATTTCCATCTAAAGCTTAGCCTAGTCACTATTATCTTGCAAATTTCCTATAGAAAGCATGTACCCAACTATTTATCTCAACTTGTATTGCGGTCACACCCCAAGAACTCTTCCCCATACTTGATTTCCTTGTTATTTTTGTTGTTTTTACTTACTAGTGAAAAAACCCCCAATTTGACACTTTCGTGTCACCCCCTTTAATTTACAATATTTTTAATCGTTAATGTCTTTAGCTACTATTAGTTCGAACTAAATTTTATTTTTCTATTAATTCTCAAAACCGCTCCCTTGGGACACGACCCCAACCATTGGTTGGGTTACTATACTATTGCACGATCGTAGACACTCGTATTGGAAGTTGTGTCATTGATTACGCAAACATCAGATCCCGTGAAAATTATTTAGGTGATCTGTCATTGGAGAACCATCATGATATTTTAAACTTAACATCTACTTTAGCAAGAACACCTTAGTATTTCCATTCTTCCGAGCATACAAACTTTCAATATGCTTCCATATGATTCAAGCATGTGTTTCTCCAGAAATATGGTTTTACACGTTATCGTCAACGCATTGCCTAATAAATCCACAAACCTGAGCAACATATTCCACTCTTCGTCTATTTTATTTTCAGGTTTTACATCGACATAAAATAGATTTTTCATTTTTCCATTCCAAATGGCATAATTAACACCATTCAACTTTTGTTGGCTTCCATTGTTTTCCCCAAAACATATAGTTATTGCAAACCAAAGTAAATCTATTATGATGTGGAAATTCAGGTTGCGCTGCAACCACCGAGCATACTCAGATAAAACCTTGGCTCTGATACCAGTTTGTTGAAAAAATATGGACTAACACAAAAAATATATGGCCAAAAATAATGAAAATAAAATAGGAAAACAATTAAACCAAAGAATTTTACGTGGAAACCCTTTTAAATAAGGGAAAAATCATGGGCCAAGAGGAGCAACACATATCACTATAGCAAGGAATTTTTACACTATGTAGTCACGAATATAATATTCAAAGTGACTACGGCACACTCAAAAGGAATAACTCTTTTGATTTACCACCTTACTAAAATATCGCTCACACTCTATTTTGCTTATATAGTTTATGGATTACCTCACTTTGCTCTCAAATATTATTTCTCTCTATCTTGGTGTGTTCTACAAATTAGCAAGAATGCTCTATTTATAGGAAAAGAAAACCATTTACTGCCTCAACTTCCTTTTAATTTATCTATAAAGGGTATGGAGCCTACAAAATTCATTTTGTTGTGGAAATTGTGGATGCCAAGCATGTGGATAGTGTATGGAGTTGTCAATAAAGTATGTGGTATTAGTGTACAAACTTGTGCAAGGAAAATGGATGTCTTGTGTATGACATTGTTTGCCACATTCATATGGGCTATAAAAAGGCCTATTTACTTCATTATGAAAGATAATCAAGAAGTGAAGTAATATATACAGTTTCTCTGCTCTCTTTCTTATTGTAAAGCTTAGTAAGTTACTTTTTATTTTATAGCACGTTATCAACATGAGACTCCACCAACTCAAGCTATTCTAAATATGTAAAAAGGGTAAGGATTTTATTTATCTAAAAATGTCTAATATTTCTAAACTTGAATATGTTGCCTTGGATATATCGGGTAAATAATACTCGTCATGGATACTAGACGCTAAAATTCACCTGGATGCGATGGGTCTGGTAGACACCATCAAAGATAATGACCAGGCATCCAGACAAGATCGGGCCAAAGTTATGATATTTCGCCGCCACCATCTTGACGAGGGGTTGAAAATGCAATACCTCACTATTAAATACCCCCTTATACTGTGGAATAATTTGAAAGATAGATATGACCACCTGAAGTTGGTCATTCTTCCACAAGTGCATCGTGATTGGTTCAATTTGAGGTTACTAAACTTTAAAAGTATAACTTAATATAATTCTTCCATGTATAGAATTATATCACAGTTAAATGTATGCGAAAAAGATGTCACTGAACATGCTAAGCTTGAGAAAACATACTCCACATTTCCTGCCTCGAGTATGCTCCTGCGGTAGCAATATCGAGAAATAAGTTTTAAAAAATATCCTGAATTACTTTCACATCTTCTAATGGTTGAACAATATAATGACCTGTTGATGAAAAATTATGAAAGAGGTTGTGGCTCCGATCGTGGTTGTGGCCTCGGTCATGACCGTGGCCGTGGTCGTAAAATAAATTTTAATCATGATGTTCGTCTTGCACCAAAAAATGAGCAGCAATATAAAAGGAAGGGTAAAAAATAAGAAGTGATGCAAAAAAAAAAATTAGAAAGTGTATGTCATAGATGTAGAGGAATGGGGCACTGGTCACGTACCTGTCGATCATCTAAGCGTGTAGTTCAGCTCTATCAGGCATCCTTGAAAAAGGGTGATAATAATCCAGAAGTAAACTTTATCTCTGAAGATAATATTGAGCCCATACATAAGATGGATAATAATGCAGAAGCAAATTTCATCTCTGAAGATAACGTTGAGCCTATGCATCTAGATGTAGCTTATTTCTTTGTATTCACTAAAGGAAAACAATCGGTGAAAGGCCCGCGATAATCTAGATAATTTCCTTTTCTATTTGTTTTGTACTAGTTGGTGTGTTTATGCTTTTCTAATCCTTCTAATATAATAGCCCGCGATAATCTAGATAATTTCCTTTTCTATTTGTTTTGTACTAGTTGGTGTGTTTATGCTTTTCTAATCCTTCTAATATAATAGCCCTGTTTAATAGTAATATTTTACATTGTTTATATCAATTTTGAAGAAAATATGGATATGTCCCAAATTTCATGTGGATCAATAGCCAATCATGTGGATATTTGTGTAGTTGACAGTGAAACAACACATGCCATATTTAAAGATGAGAAATACTTTTCTTACTTGCTTATGAGAAAAGCAAATGTTACTACAATTTCTGGTAATTCAAAATTGATTAAAGGCTCCGGAAGAGATACTATATTTCTGCCTAAGGGGACAAAACTTGTTATAGAAGATGCGTTGTTCTCTTCTAAATCCCTAAAAAACTTGTTAAGTTTTAAAGATATCCGTTGAAATGGATATCATCTTAGAGACACTAATGAATATTGAATACCTTGGTATAACCAAGAATATCTCAGGCCAGAAATGTGTTTTGGAGAAATTACCAACCCTATCTTCTGGCCTATATTATGCAGAAATTAGTACAATCGAAGCACATTCGATCATAAACCAAAAGTTAACTGATTTAAATGTGTTTGTGCTATGCGTGACCGAATAGGTCATCCTGGATCAATAATGATAAGATGAATCATTGAAAGTTCAAATGGACATCCATTAAAGGACCTGAAAATTCTTACAAATGATGAATTTTCATGTGCTGCTTGTTGTCAAGGCAAATTGATTACTAGGCCATCACCAATTAAGGTTAACATTGAATCCCCTCAATTTTTAGAACGTATACATAGGGATATATGTGGACCTATTCACCCATCTAGTGGGTTTTTTGGTTATTTCATGGTCCTCATAGACGCATCTTCAAGATGGTCTCATGTGTGCCTTTTCTCATCTCGCAACCTAGCATTTGCGAAGTTATTGGCACAAATAATAAGATTAAGGGAGAAATTCCCAGAATACCTTATTAAGGCCATTCTCCTTGATAATGCTGGACAATTTACATCCAAAGCTTTTGATGATTATTGCTTATCAATTGGGATAAGAATTAAACATCATGTTGCTCATGTTCATACTCAAAATGGTATTGCAGTCATTTATTAAGTGTTTACAATTGATAGCAAGACCTCTACTTATGAAAACTAAGTTGCCCACTACCGTTTGGGGTCATGTTATCTTACATGCAACATCACTTGTTCATCTCAGACCGACTCATTATAATAAATACTCTCCGTCGCAATTGGGGTTTGGTCATGAATCAAATATTATATGTGCCAGTAGCACCACCTCAGCGCACTAAGAGGGACCCCCAATGAAGGTTAGGCACATATGTTGGGTTTCATTCACCCTCCATAATTCGCTACCTTGAACCATTGATGGGAGATTTATTCACTGCAAGATTTGCAGATTGTCAATTTGATGAAATAACTATTCCGCAATTAGGGGGAGAGAAAAAGGAACTTAAAAGTGAAATTGCATGTCATTTTGATCCACGTTCCCCTATATGTGAACAGGAGGTCCAGAAGATCATCCATTTGTAGAATATAGCAAATCAAATGTCAGACGCATTTACTGATTTGAAAAGGATAACTAAGTCGCATGTTCCCGCAAAAAATGTGCCTATTCGATTGATGTTCCAACAGGACCATCTAATAGTGTCATACCTTCTGAATATCATACACGCCTAAAGGACCATTGGGTTCAAAGCATTAAAAATCCTAGAAAAAGAAGTACGAAAAATGACACTATAAAAGAATCCCACGAAGATACTCAAGATCTGATTAATCATGATATCTCTGAAGAAAACAATGACCTCGAGTCTCAAGTGAATGATGAACTATCAATAAGTTCTTTGGATAATGGGATAAAGTTGAATCGATCAAAAATTATGGTAGATAATGTTTTTGCTTATAACATTGCACTCAACATTATGCAAGACAGTGAGGATCTTGAACCTCTGTCTGTCGAAGAATGTCGACGAAGATGTGATTGGCCAAAATGGCAAGAGGCAATTCAATCAGAATTAGACTCACTTGCTAAACGTGAGGTTTTTCGACCTATAGTTTAAACCCCAAATGATGTAAAATCGGTTGGCTATAAATGGGTTTTTGTGCAAAAGCGAAATGAGAGAAATGAAATTGTAAGGTACAAGGCATGCCTTGTTGCACAAGGATTCTCTCAAAGACCCGGTGTCGACTATGAAAAAACATATTCACCCATTATGGATGCAATAACTTTTCGATACCTCATCGGTTTACCTGTACATGAAAATCTTAATATACATCTAATGGATGTGGTTACAACTTATCTTTATGGTTCACTTGATGATGAAATTTATATGAAAATTTCAGAAGGACTTAAAATGCATGAAGCATATAGTTCAAAATCTCGGGAAATGTTCTCAATCAGATTACAAAGGTCATTGTATGGTCTGAAGCAAGCAGGGTGAATGTGGTATAATCGCTTTAGTGAGTACTTGATAAATAAAGGTTATATATATGATGTCATTTGTCCATTTATTTTTATTAAGAAAACGACATCAAAATTCGTTATACTTGCCATTTATGTTGATGACATAAATCACATTGGAACCCCTAAAGAGGTTCATAAGGCAATTGAATATCTAAAGAAAGAATTTGAGATGAAAGATCTTGGAAAGACAAAATTTTGTCCTGGTCTACCAATTGAACATTTAGCAGACAGAGTCTTCATCCATCAATCTGCCTATACTAAGAAAATTTTGAAACGATTTTACACAGAGCACATCCATTAAGTACTTCGATAGTTGTTCGATCACTTGAAGGGAGTAAAGATTCGTTTCGACCTCAAAAGAGAATGAGGAACCTCTTGGTCCTCAGATACCTTATCTTAGTGCAATTGGTGCACTTATGTATCTTGCTAATGCTATGAGACCTGGCATAGCATTTTCTGTTAATTTATTAGAAAGATATAGTTCTTCCCCTACACGAAGACATTGGAATGGAGTTAAAGATATATTGCGATATCTAAAGGGGACTAGTGATATGTGTCTGTTTTATACTAACAAATATAGTGCAGATCTTGTTGGTCATGCAGATGCAGGTCATTTATCTGACCCACATAAAACTTGATCTCAAACAGGCTATTTGTTCACATATTTAGGTACTGTTATATCATGGCGATCTACGAAGCAGTCCATTGTCGCTACTTCTTCAAATCATGCTGAGATAATATTTATTCATGAAGTAAGTAGAGAATGTGTATGGTTGAGATCAGTAACACATTTCATCAAAGAAAGATATGATTTGAAGTGTGATGTCAAGGTACCCACAGTGCTCCTTGAAGACAATGCTACATGCATAGCTCAATTAAGAAAAGGCTTCATAAAAGGAGATAGAACGAAGCACATTTCACCAAAATTATTCTTCACACATGATCTCCAGAAGAATGGTGATATTGATGTACAATAAATTCGTTCAAGTGATAATCCAACAGGATTATTCACCAAATCTTTACCAGCCTCAATTCTTGAGAAGATGGTACACAAAATTGGAATGCGAAGACTTAACGATATAAACCGTGGTCATCATCAGGGGGAGTAGAATAAGCGTAGTACTCTTTTTTCCTTAGTTTAGGTTTTGTCCCATTGGGTTTTCCTAGGAAGATTTTTAATGAAGCAGCAATCAAATGCGTATTTAAATATATATGCACTCCTTTTCCTTCACTAAGGTTTCTTTAGTTAGATCCTATTTGGACATCCAAGGAGTGTTGTGGAAATTGTGGATGTCAAGCGTGTGGATAGTGTATGGAGTTGCCAATTAAGTATGTGGTATTAGTGCACGAACTTGTGCAAGGCAAATGGATAGCTTGTGTATGCCATTGTTTGCCACATTCATATGGGATATACAGTTTCTCTGCTATTCAATAGTCCTTCATTGTTGCTTCATTTCTTTGGCAATTTAACACACCTTACGCATAACAATTAACAAAGGGGAGGTCGCATAATACGAATGAAAAGAAGTTTAACATTGCTGGATGAATGAACAGCCATACTTGAAAAAAGGTTCAGTTTATCCAATAAACATACCCTTCGGGTGGGGGAGGGGGTGGGGGTGAAATATATAAAGTTGGTGCATTCACTCAACTAACTTGAAAATATACTCTACTAGGAGCCACGGAAATGTTGCAATACACTATACGTGCACTGCTTATAGGCATGACCTACGTGCCCCTCTACAGGTCTATATTTCAAATTCATCTTGTTTCCCATTTGTAGGAACATTGAGTACACACTGCTTACATGCGTGACCTTGAAACTGAAGACGTAGAAGAAGGTGCACTCTGCAGCACAAGGAATGATATACCAATCAGTAATGATTTTAACATATGCACAGAACAATATGACAAACAATCTGAGTTAAAATGAATGCAACTAACAGCAGTCAGCGGCAATGTTTTGTCCCAGATTGACCACATATCGATGATGTTGACAGATAGGGACAGTGCAACAATTACATCATCATGTCCTTTCCCTAGTTCATTATCCCTTCAAAACATGACTTAACAGCCCCTTGTTTTGTTTGGTTTGGCAACAGTGGAAGCTCAGAACTGGTGACTACTAACTAGCTATTGACACTTACAGTAATCAATTATTGAAATTTCAACTGTATGCATATTGATTATCAAAATTAATAGACAGAATGAACAAATTTGAAGCTAAGATACAGTGGACAGCTTGAAATATCTTAAAATGCATAATGGTAATGAGTCAAGTTCTTACCAAGGGGATTCCCTTTGTTGCTCTCTCTTCCAAGAACCTTGACGGCGTGAAGAAATTACCATATAGTTCTGACCACTTCTTAAGACTTCTATAGATATGTCCAACACCAACAGTGTCAGCCCAGAAAACAATACCACCTCTGCCAAAAACAGCATCATTGTCAAAATCATTTTGTAGATGTTTAAAATTTTAATAGAGATAATATTACCAGATACGAAATGTTAGGACAGGGGTTTAAAATACAAGGTCATGATTTCTCATCCTTAGGTTTCGGGAGTTAAGGAAATATAGTGGTAGCTGTTTTAGTTTAAGACTCTTCCCAATCCTTTCGTTCTTTCCACTCTACCTCCTTTTCCTTTTCTTTTTGAGTAATTATCTTCATGTATTTTGGTTAATAGTTCTATCTAAAGGATGCACAAGCACTCTCATCCTATTGAAAGCTTTCTAAAGATTTCATGTTTAGCTCCCATTGTCCACACATCTGAATCAGTAGTAATTCGCCCATGAAAGCATGACCCACCTAACCCATTCTGGCCCGCCCATTTATTAATTCATTCCATTTTGACTTGCTCAATTCAGCAATCTAAAAGTTGGGCTAAGATAGCTAAAACTGACCCATGAGAAATCTAATCAAGATATTTGTAAGACGACATTTAATTGATATGTTGTATATATCCATAATAAACAAAAATATTTATTAGGCACTTAAACAAAGTATAAAAAAATAAACAAAGAAACTAAAAATATAGTAAGAATTGTTGAGCTGGTTATGACACGTTTCTTAACCATATCAGCCCAAGTAACTTTTGGAATGATCATTGACCAACCCACTTGTTATCTCAGCTCATTTTGACCCCCCAATTTTAGCCCAACTCGCCCATTTGACATCCCTAGTAGTAACTAGTAATCACTTGGAACAAGTTTCAAGACGTAATTTGACTTTAATATGGAGGGTGACAGATGACTCTAATACGGAGGGTAACAAATTACTGTTGATTTCCAGAATAGCTTAGACAAACTAACCGGTAAGATGGAAAACTCATTCCAAGGACAGATGTGACATCAAGGTCAGAGGCTCGGACTACTATCCCTTCATCCAAAACACGACATGCCTCATTCACAACTGGAAAGAGTATCATCTCAACAATTTCTTGGTCAGTGACAGATATTGGCTGCGAGAAAATTCACAAAAAAGACAAACACTGGTTATTCTTATTAAGTTAGAACTCAACAGGCCCCTCTGAACAAATAGTCCATTCCTGCATCTTTAAAACCATTTTACTTAGATAGAGATTTTTCCTTTGCAAGTGTTTTTCTTAGATAGAGATACCTTTCCTCCAGGCATTATGTTGGCGAGCCTTCTTGATTCCTCAATAATTGGAAGCACAGTAAAATCGGGTCTTGGCTTACTTCCCTTCTCATAAATATAGTAGCCTTTTCTGTTGTTTTTACCTGCAAAACCAGTATCAATGGTGAAAAGCAAGACAGTGAAGCAACAACACAAAGGATGCAGACTTTCAACATTACCATTTCTACCACTTTTTATAAGAAGGTCAATCAACGGAGACTTAAAAGTTCGATCAGAAAAAGCTGAACGAAATTCTTTCCCTACAGCAACAGCCACTCCATATCCTGTTAAATCCTGAAGCCTGCAAGATGCTTAAGCAATTATTTTCATACCAAACTAACATAGCTATGGATAGGAGTACAAAGCATGCCATCTGAGCCAACAAACACCTTAATATAGCAACTATCAAAGAAGATGACTGTTTCCCTCTGTGTTCCTTACATATTTCTAAGCAAACAAATGCAGTATATTATAACAATCATCAAAGTCCAACTAAAATAAAGGGGCAGGAGGCGTGCACCTATTCAATTTCTCAACCTATAATATATAACAGAAGGCAACTGCCGCGCTCTCTAATTTTTCTTGTGTACTGTGATAGCATGGGAAGAACCACTAGTTGACATGCCCAGCTTTTTTCAAAAAACTGTGCCGCCAGGACCAGCTTGTGTTTACCTAAACTAATTCCACTAGGTAACTGCTACCCCACCGGCATAGATGCTTGAACAGATGGAAAGATATCACCTAGTGTTTTTTTCTCCACTGGGATTTGAACATGAGATCCATGATTCTCAACCCACTTCTATGACCACCAGGACACACTCTTGGGTGCTTTTAAATCAATCAGTTAAAGCCTCTTAACAAGTCAAGAAACATGGCACTCCCTTTTGATGTATAGAAAACTGAATCTGAACAATGTTTTCACTGATATTTTCTGTCTGTGGATGCATTTAGAAATTTGTATCATTGAAATATAATATTCCCTTCATTCCATGTTGTATGCTGGTGTTTGACTAAGTACAGAGTTTAAGAAAGAAAGAAGGCTTCTGACACATAAGCTATATGAATATTACCTACCAAAAATATCTTAAAATCTTGTGATATCCGTCATGCCACATCATTCTTATCAGAGCATGACATTAAAGGTAAGATGGGAATGTGCATATTAAAGTGTTTCCAAATATAGAAAGATGTCAATGAATTAAACAAACCAAAAGGATGGAGTGTTACATAGAATGGAACACAAGGACTAGTCATCTTAAAGCTGTTATAAGCTAAAGAAATGAAAAAGAATTGCATCAGCAGAGATCAGCTACCCGGTTTTGTTATGATATATTTTCTCTTGTATGAAATGAAAATGCAGCTACATATGATAATTTAGTAAGGAAGAGAATTACTGGAAGGGACCCATAGGGAGACCAAAGCTGGCAATTTGCGTGTCAATCCTGAAGACATCCACTCCTAGATTAACCAGAATATGTGCACCCTGGGAGTAGGGAAAGAAGGTTCTATTGACAGCAAAACCAGTACAATTTCCCACCACAACAGGTACTTTTTTAATTGCCTTTCCAACAGCCATAAGGTCAAGAATTGCTTGGGCAGATGTCTTCTCTGTTCGTACTATCTCCAGCAAAGGCATAATGTGAGCAGGACTGACCACAACAAAAACCAAGTTAGCAGTTGGAACAGGAAAAGATGCTGTTGTAGTAGATTGGTAACTGCCTGCCTTTATATCTCAGAGATTTGTTACATAACTTGAAGATTACCCTCTTCTAGCAGAATCATTACGTTGCTATTCATTTATCTGTATTCAGATCCAATAATATGCTTCCTAGATGTCAGTGTAATTTAGCTTTTACTTTTAAAAATCCCATCTTCCACATCCACTTAAGCACAAAAGATAAAGAGGAATTGAAGTATAAGATACATGAAAAACAATCTTGTCCCTCGAAGCTAGTCTCACGAGCAAGTATTCAATATCACATTTTTGTTTCACATTGTTATATTTCTATTTTTGAAATTGCACGTTTACCCTTCTCTTTTAGTGGTCATATTTCCCAAATTAGTCACAACTATACAAAACCTTGCCATGCATGCCTTCATACCTGAAAAAGTGGGCACCGATAATCCGATCCTTGGATGTGGTTTTTTCTCCAATAATGTTGAGGTCAATAGTAGATGTGTTAGTTGCCAAAATACAATGTGGAGGGCATACCTTCTCAATCTCGCTAAATATTTTCTGTTTTAGTGGAACATTTTCAATAACAGCCTGCAAACAAGATGAGAGTGAGACCACCAGAATTACAACAAATCAAGAATCAAAATACTGATCATCCCCATTGTTGCAATAGTAGGTGTTAAATAGTTGTACTGTGTCCCCAACATTGGTAAATATGTATTATGTATCGTGTAAAGTTTGTATATAAATCGGACTCGGTATAAGACAATTATTTTACGCATCTGAATGATATCTTTCATGAGTCTTCATTTCTTACATGGCATTAGAGCATTGGTGAGAAAATACCATGGTGCAATGTACATGCAAGGAATTTTCCGGTGGAATAAGTATGTGTTTGCTCAAAGTGCATTTTCTATCAGTATTGTGCAAAAACAACAACACAAGATTCCTCAGAGCAAACCCCAGAAAATTGCTCCGACAGATCCACCGTCACGCATTCTCACAAGCCACCTGAAGCTGCGGTGTCGGCGACATGTCAGACCATGTATTGATGTGTGAAATCCTCTTTGACCTAAGCATATTGGTAACTTGGAGATCTCCTAGCTGTCAGGACCAAACTATCCCTTTTGGCTGATTTCTGATCACCCAAACCCTAATCTGTCAACTCCAGTCAGCTTTTCCAGCGAGTTTTCAGATTTTCCCAGCCACGGTCATGTTTTCCAGCAGTCTTCCAGAAAAGCTATTGCTCATTGGAACTCGGCTGACCTTTTAGAGCTCTCTTCACTAATTTCAGATTATCTTCGGGTGACTTTCTGGACAACCTCTGTCAGCCATCAACTTTTCTGTCACTTTCTTCTCAGTTATATTTTGTGATTATTTGCTTAGAACTCTCATCAATCCAACCATGCCTTTTGGGATTGATGTGTTTAGTTCAAGAAATATGAAAGTTGGAAAGTAAGTCCAATGATTACTTCAAAACCCTTAATGGGAAGTTCAAACTATTCAGCTTGACCTTTCTCAATTGAATTGTGGTCACGGGTCAAGGTGTTCAAGATTACTTAATAAAAAAGGCTAGTGAGAGAAAAACAAAGGCTCGAGCACGGAGGGAGAATATTGACGCTCTACTATGTAGTCTCTTGTGGCAATCTATTGATGGTCTTGTTTCGTCCATTCCAAACATGTTGTTCAATTTGAGAAGAGGCTTGCACTTTATATACTAAAGACATGTCTCATTTTAATGATGTGATATCTTGGATGCACTTAAAGAAATGGGAATCAGATATGTCTACTTAATTGGGACAGGTATAGACAGTCACGGCCTTATTTGAGAAGTCAATGCCAGTTATTGACAAAAACAGGAGCAACGACAAAAGATGTTTTTAGTTCTTAGACTTGTTGGACTTCCTTATGACCTTGATTCCGTGAGCAACTAGATTTTGGCTAGACCTACTGTTTCTACATGAACTATTTTTCTGATTTCTCCTTTCTCCATCACCCAATCACAATGATCTCATCACCAACCATTGCCTCCTCTCTATTCTCGCATCTCAAACAATGAAAAATTGAACATCTCAGATTATGGAGAATCGACGGGGAGGAGGTCGTTTGGCAAGATCTCAACTCAAGTGCGGTTAGTGTAATAAGCATGGGCACACTCTTGAAGTATGCTATTCTTTGCACGGTTGACCACCCAAAAATACTTATGTTTTATTTATCTGAAGAATGATATAATGAATTCTTTTAAGTATTGAGCTAGTATGCAGACATCTCCACAAGTAGCCTCTATTGTTCAGACTAATACCATTTTTTGTTGATAATTTTGTTGCTTGTATTTCACACTCCTATACTCTTGAGGTCATGAACTCATCCCTTTTCTGATGATAAATCACTTTTGTCAAATATCAGCTATTCAAACTCTTCCCGTTGTTAATTTAGTCAATGGGTTCTAAGCAAAAACAAAAGAAAATGGACAAGCCAATCCCATATCCTCGGTCATTCTAAATTATATTTTTTTTACATTTTTGGATGTCCTTTAAGACTTGCATTTGTTAGCCATTTGATTCTAACCTCTTTTTAATGACCTTTTATTGTGTATATGTGTGTGTGTATAGATACTAATAATTATAAGCATGAACGAAAAATATGAACAAAGAACTTGAAAAAAAAAATTACGATTAAGTGAAATATCAATTGTTTGTGTTGCCTCTTCAAAAGAGGCTCAGTGGCAAGGAAAAGTATGTATTAGAAACTTGATGACAACACTGAAACACACATTAAGTGAGGCGAAGTGCTCAACATGTTTTGAGCTTTGCTTCAAGGCTTATGCACACCCTTGAAAGCTCTGCATTAGATAGTTATACTGAGTGTCCCACTTTGGTAGATAGGTATTATGTATTCTGTAAAGTCTGTGTATAAATAGGGCTCAATACTTTTATGTATTTGAATACTAATATTTTTCCTTAGTCTTTATTTCTCATACTAGGGTGTTCAAGAACCCGCGTGAAGAGAAATGAGAAAAAGAGGAAAAGATTATGAACATTTAACCACAAAACATAAGTTTAGCAGCTCACCTCTATGACCATATCCACATCCTTAAAATCTGAATAATCCAGTGCACCTTTAACCATTGAAAGGGCTTCATCTGCTTTATCCTGTGGCAATTTCTTTCTAGCTACCAGTCCGCTGACATTTGCTGTAATATAAGATACACCCCCATAAGTTTCTACACATAAAGACCACCAAGGGACTGTCAAGATTAACAGGCATCATTGACTAAATGACTAGAGGTATCTAATTTAACTGTCATAAAAAAGTGTAACGACAACCTTCAATAGCTTTCATCCCCTTCTGAAGAAACACAGAATTAATTTCCTTAAGTATAACAATTGTGTTGCTAAGGGCAAGGGCTGTAGCTATGCCTGAACCCATTAAACCTCCACCTATTACAGCAACTTTCATGACTGTCCTAGGTTTGAGGCCAATATCAGTGACATTAGGTACCTGGTCAGTTATGAAACCAAAGGTCATCATCACGCAAGAAGAATAGATTGACTCAGAGGGAATGCAGACATCTAAGTACATATTTCAAAAAGTCAAAAGTTGGGAGGGGATCAAAAGCTATAAGAATACAAACTTAATGAAAATGGTATAAAATATAAACTAGTAACTGTACAAGTTCATTACATGAAACAGATCCACAGAATCTATGTCACCATAGGAAATTTTACTGATAACAAACTTTACACACATCAAGAAAACCCATTCCAACATCAAATCTCAAGAAGAATAAACCAAACTAAATCAGCAAAAGAAAAGGATCAACGAGCTATAGCTTAATCACATGTGTAATCATTCTTTATAGAGACTTTTTATGTAAGGAGATAGTTTTGTATGTCACAGCTAATGCATTAATCTCTTTAATATGGAATTACTGATACATAATTTTTTAAAAATTGATAATCTGCAATCAAGAGTCCAGTTTAATAATAAACAGTAGTTTCAAGAAAATGAGTCAAAGCTAAAGCAGCTAACTAGAGGATTGGTACGACTGAGAGGGTGCATAAGTTGTAGTCATCCCAGTAATTTCCTATTCATTCTTGCCTGCTCGAATAAAGATGCTTACAAGGAACTCCAAGCTTCATGCAAGCATCACAAATTACATAGTGTAGATTCATACCCATCACGGTTCAGGATTTACTGTACCATACCTTCGATGTTGCCCGTTGGGAAAAAAATATATGAACAAGACCCTTTGATGTATCTGACAATACAAGGTCCTTGAATACTTTAGCTTCCTGCAAAACATTCAAAAAGAGTTGTTATGCCATCTTGAGAGAAGGTGTTTACGACACAAAGATATTGTTGACTGGGAAAAAATACCTTGAGAACCCCATTATATCCTCCATGGATGATGCCTTCTTCAATTACCTCAATGCACGCCAAGTGCTGAGGCATATTCTTAGCTGTCTGTTTCACTTGTTCCCTAGCCACCTTAAGTATTTCATGCGCTTCTGAAAGGGAACCAATTTTGTCTGTCTTGTGAAGGGAACGCATCCAAGGCTTGCGCCTTTCTGCAATATCAAGTGCCCACTGTCTAGATACTTTTAACAACTCTGATGAAGGGACAATGGCATCAATGAGACCAAGCTTCTTCCCTTCCTCCGACATTATTGGTTTAGATGTCTGCGAAAATTATTTGCAATATATAAGGCCATTTCAATGATTCACTTGATTGATTTACAAAATTTAAGTAAGAACAGAAACAATCTGATACATTGAGCACATATTGGAAACTAAATAGAGGTCATTGTCAGGATGAGCATATAAACTTTAGAACACAGAGATCAGCAAACGATCAAAAGTTGAACCATGCTTACATCTAAGAAGGACATTACATCATAGTTTTGCTCTATTTTGTTTAGGAGTTGTCATAACAAAGAGATCTCCAATCACAATATAGTGACAAGAATAACTGTAAACAGTTCTATTAACATGGTCCAAGCAGGACATGCATTGATCCCCAACAGTTAATTTGGAAATGAATTGATAGATCAAATAAACTAGCCTGGGAATCTAACAGAGTTTAAAATCAGGGGGAAAAAAGTCACAAGTTCCAGTTTGTTTACTGAAAAGAAGATAAATGACTTACCATCATAAGTTCAACTGCTTTAGACAACCCTATAAGCCTCGGAAGACGCTGTGTACCTTAAGAAGAAATATTTTCTCTATGCTTAGTTAGTAGGTAAAGGAAGAGAATTCAAAACCTACACTCAAGTGCGACAAGCATTATGTGGCAGAGTTACCTCCAAATCCAGGCATGACTCCAAGACTGAGCTCTGGCAACCCCAGTTGTGCTCGTGGTACAGCAATTCGTGCATGGCATCCCTGCAAAAAGCTTACACTACTTAATTGGCTCGCCAAGAAATAGATACAAAGATGGGACAAGTTTATAGAGATCACAAACCAATGCCAATTCTAAGCCACCTCCGAGTGCAAGTCCTTCTATGGCAGCAACTGCAGGCTTTTTACCATCTAAACTTACAAAAATAACAGAATTGAGAGATTTGTAAATGACAATGGACTATAGAATGATACAGAGAAGCACCAGGAGAAAAAAGAGCTGTATAATGGATCTGAAATTGTGATTTAAACGGTGTCAACTACCTTCCATCGTGTTAACCACAAGATCAACAGAAACATCAGGCATTTGAGATATATCCCCTGCAACAATCCAATTCCATTTTTCAACAAGGATGTATTCACTGAGACACAAATTGAAATGTACAAAGATGAAACCAAAGTATTCCTACCAGTCGCATGAACCTTCTGAAAAACATTGATATCAAAACCACCAGAAAATCTCCCCCCATTTCCTGCATTAAAATACAAAGAACATAAACATGAGATGCAAGGGAAAACTCAAATGATAATTACGCAAAACACATATACGCCTCAATGAATACTAGAACTCCAATATGATTCATCAAATTATAACTATATTTTTAACTAATTACCAACCTCCTTTATTTAGGCTGGCCTTGGACCAGCTATGCAAAACTCACCACATGCGTTGTTAAGGAGAACACCGAAAGTACCAAATAATTGAACTTAAAAAAATCCATAAAGCAACATATCAACAGTTCATGAACAAGTCCCGTGGAAAGTTAAATTTATTTTATAGTTGAAAACAATTACCGGAGGTATGTATATGCTTTAGACATGCTTAAATTAGTATAAAATGGGTACAGGTTTGTCCTAAACCTCACTAAATTACGAAGAACTAATTAGTGAGCAGAATTGAGAGAACTGACCAGTCAAAACAATAGCTTTAACATCGTTTCTCATCGTCGCTTCAGTCCACTTCTCCTTCAATCCAGCGATAACTGAAACCACCACAATCAAAATCTAATCCAAACACATGAATTGAAATTGGTAGAGAAACGAATAAGCTTACTTGGAATAGCTAAAGCATTGACCGGAGGATTAAAAATGGTGATGACTGCGACGCCGTCGGTTCCCACCTCCATTGTCACCTTAACAGGAGCCATTTTCTACTTCCTTGATTCGAAAAAATGGAGTATTTTGGCGATCGAGGAGAAAGATAAAAAGAAAAAGGGCTTAAATAAGGAAGATTGGTAGTGGTGAATTTATGTATTGATTGAGCCTACTATTTAATGGTGAGGTGAGTGGGTGTTTTTCGTGGGCAAGTAAAAGTTGCATGTGTTGGAAAGTAATTAAAGAGCAATTTCGCAATACCAACTTTACAAGACTAGATTTTTCATGAGTAATCCCTTTGAATTCATTTTCCACATATTTTTTTTGTCCTCCGTTCAATAATAGATTTTCACTATATTAAAAATAGTTATCGAATAATATGAAGTGCAATATTGATGGAGCATGCAGAGGTAATCCTGGGACCCCATTTCCCACAGTAGACATAAGAATTTATTCCTATTAGATATGAAATAGCTCTTTATAGCTTCTATGGCAACTTCTCTTAAAAGCCTCGGTTGTCATCAATTTAAAAAATTCAAAGATAATTTATTTTTTGAGTTTATTAATTTTACTCTTACTATTGAATACTATTTATTAGCTAACACGTTTCTCAAAATATTAAATTTAATAAAGTCAAAGAATAAAATAGTAATATTACTTCTATTATTTATTGTTTCTTAAAAAGTGTGTCAAGTCAATAGTGGACAACTATTGTTAGACAGAGAGTATAAGAATTTTAATTTTGCTTCCTTTTTTTTCCGAAAGATCAACATTTTCAACCTCAACATGTCATATATACAAAATTTTAAACTAAAAAATTGACTTTCTAAAGTCGCTAATATATAGAATTAAATTTTAAAAAATTGAGAATCGATTTGCTGAGATCGATTCTATATATAATTAATAAAAGAAAAATGTATATGAACCTTCTTCTAAAGGTTAGTGAATCCCGACCTTGAGAGGTTGGTATAAAAAAAATTAATTTATAAGCCACAAAATTCGGCTTAAATATTTGACCGGCCTTTTGAGATCGATTTGATATTTCGAATAAGGTTATTTTCGATCTATGATTTGAGGTCAAGTTTTTGTGGTAACTGACTTTGGAGGTTTGTTTTGCCTTTTATTACTCCATCTGTCCAACAATAGTTGTCCATATTAACTTGGGACACTCCTTAAGAAACTATAAATAGAAGGATAATTTTACTATATCACCCTTTCTATATAATAAATATAATATCTTGAAAAATGTAATAGGAAAATGACTATAATTAATGATAAGGATAAATTAGGAACTAAGTGTAAAATTATCCATGGAATTTATAAAGTGAACAAGTATTGTTGGACATCTATTTTTAATATAGTGGACAAGTATTGTTGGACGGAGGGAGTAGTAGGGTAAACTTCATTTAAAGCTCTATTGACCACCATTAAAAAAATTCAAAGTGTGGATTTCGAAAATCAATTTTGTGAAATTGTTATTTATTAAAAATTGGTGTTATTGTAAAATATTTAAAATAAATTTTTGAAGTGTTTATGTCAATTTTAAGGTATTTTTACGAAGATTAAAGTTGATTTTGGCTGGAATTTCATATTGAAACTCAAAAAGGAAAAATATGTCCAATGTATCAGTTGACATATACACGACACACAAATACATACAACAACATAATTGTATATTTTTTGTATGCCAATTTGAATGTTTACCAGATTGTATTTTTATTTTTTTACAAAATTGTATGCATTTTGTGTTACATTTTGAAAAACATATTTTCCCGCTAAACCAATTAATTAGGCCCCTATTTTTGCATCTTTAGGTGAAAGTTTCTAAGAAAATTCATACAACATTAGGCCCATTAAAAGAGAAGTGATATATATAAAAGATTTTTATCATGTTTAAAATTTAAAATTGATACCTTAAATTAAAAATAAAGAAATCTTATTTATCTCATCGCAAATCTTGATAACATAATAGTTATGATTAATTGAATCTTGAACAATAATCTCAATACATAGAAAAGAAGTAGATGAGCAACATAACAACATAGTATTGGTTGTTAAAACTTTGGCTAATATTTTATTTTTAAAAGAGACTTGACTTCCTAATGAAAACAAATATAGTTGACCACTAGTTTCTTTGCACTTTCAACACCGCCCTGAGTTGAATTTGACTTGAATCAAAGTACCTCATACACAAAGGCGGACCTACGTGGGTTTGTGGGTTAGGATGAACTCAATAGTTTTTTCGTAGATTTTATATTTTTATTAAAAAACTAAATAAATAATACGTATATTAACTTGTGAATCCCTGACAAAATTAATTGACAATATCAAAATACTTTCCACTTTTTTTAAAAAAAAAATTAGAATCTCAAACTCTTAATATTGGCTCCACCTCTGCTCGCAAATAAAGTAAAGCAAAATAAAACATCATGGACCAGGAAAAGCAAATAAAGAACGAATATATGTTTATGCAGGAAATTGCAGCCAAATCGTAGGGTGGCAAATAGACTACAAATGACTAGTGTTGGTTGTTAAATGTAAATCACTGTTGGTTTCAAAAGCTGACAACCAAGTTGGAACTTCTTGGTTGTTACACATTTTTAATTTAAACTTGCTTTTGTCCACAAATATTTCCAAATATATTTTTTGGAAATAAACCATGTGTGTTGGTCATATAATTTGTTATTATTTGACAAATATATTTGACAAACATCTCAAGTTTACAAATGCTACAAAAAAAAATTAGTATTTACCGGAAGGGATTGATTGATTTGTTGTTTATTGTGATGCCTCAAGAATTGGGTTAGGATGTGTCCTTATGCAAAATGGGAAATTCACTGCCTATGCTTCAAGGCAACTTAAGATTCATGAAAAGAATTATCCTACCCATGATCTTGAACTAGCGGCAGTTGTATTTGCTCTTAATATTTGGAGGCACTATTTGTATGGTGTTCAGGTGGATGTCTTTATCGACCACAAGAGTTTGCAATATATTTTTAAACAGAAGGATCTAAATCTTCACCAAAGAAGGTGGCTTGAGTTACTAAAAGATTATGACATGAGCATTCTCTATCACTTTGGTAAACCAAATGTGGTGGCGGATGCTTTTAATCGGTTATCAATGGGTAGTGTTACTCATATTTAAGAAGATAAAAATGAGTTGGTTTGAGATGTTAACATATTGGCCCGATTGGGTGTTTGGTTAGTTGACTCTGCTAAGGGTGGTGTTATGCTTCATAATGATTCAGAATCATCTTTTGTGGCCGATGTGAAAGCCAAGCAAGGTCTGGATCCGACTTTTTGTTGATTTGAAGGAAACAGTGCTTAAAAAGTTCGTAGAGGCTTTCTCCCAAGTGGGAGATGGGGTACTTAGATATCAAGATCGTTTGTGTGTTCTCAATGTCGATGACTTTAGAGGGAAAATCTTATAAGAGGCCCATAGTTCTCGATATTCCATTCACCCTGGAGCCACCAAGATGTACCGTGACTTGCAGGAGGTCTATTGGTGGAATGGAATGAATAAGGATATTACAGAATTTGTGGCTAAGTGTCCTAATTGTCAACAAGTGAAAGCTAAGCACCAAAAGTCGGGAGGTTTATCCCAAGATATTAGCATTCCTACTTGGAAGTGGGAAGATTTGAATATGGACTTCATTGTTGGCTTACCACGCACCCGACAACAACATGATTTGATTTGAGTTATAGTGGATCAAATAACGAAATCAACTCATTTCATTCCCTTCAAAGTTTCTTATTCGGCGGAGGACTATGCTAAGTTGTACTCCAGAGAAATGGTTAGGTTGCATGGAGTGCCCTTGTCCATTATCTTTGATAGGGGTAATCAATTTACTTCTCAATTTTGGAAATCTTTCCAAAAGGGTCTTGGTACTTGTGTTAAGCTTAGTATGACCTTTCATCCACAAACCGATGGGAAAGCAGAGCTTACAATCCAAACTTTGGAAGACATGTTGAGAGCATGTGTAATTGACTTCAAGGGTAATTGGATGATCATTTGCCTTTGATTGCGTTTGCATATAACAATAGCTATCATTCAAGTATTGATATGGCTCCATTTGGGGCTTTATATGGTGTAGATCTCCTATAGGTTGGTTTGAAGTGGGTGAAGTTACTTTGATAGGTCTCGAATTGGTACATGAGGCTATGAAGATATTGAAAACAACTCAAATTTTGGCTTATTAGAGAAAGGTTGAAAACAACTCAAATTTTGGCTTATTAGAGAAAGGTTGAAAACAACTCAAATTTGACAAAAGTCCTACGTCGATGTTAGAAGAAGATCTAGATCTTCAGTTTGATGTAAATGATTGGGTCTACTTGAAAATTTATCCCATACAGGGTGTAATGAGATTTGGGAAGAAAGGGAAGCTTAGTCCCTGTTATGTGGGCCCATATCAGATTTTGAGGCAAATTGGTAAGGTTGCTTATGAACTTGAATTGTCTCTTTGTTGAAAAAATGTGTTGGAGATCCGGCATCTATTGTTCCTTTAGAAGGTTTAGGAGTGAAGGAGAATCTTTCTTATGTGGAAGTCCGATCGAGATTTTAGATTGGCAAGTCAAGAAGTTGAGGAATAAAGTAGTTGCTTCCGTAAAGGTTCATTGGAGGAATCAGTTCGTTGAGGGTGCTACTTGGGAGGCCGAAGCCGATATGATGTCCCGTTATCCTCATCTCTTTCCTCCTATCTCTTCTCTAGCTTGAGGTATTTAGCTCCTCATGGTTTACTCTTTTAGGAGGCTGAGGCCTATATGATGTCCTGTTATCCTCATCTCTTTCCTCCTATCTCTTCTCTAGCTTGAGGTATTTAGCTCCTCATGGTTTACTCTTTTAGTGTCATGTGTCTTAGATATTCCCATGATTTACTCATTTTTTCATGATTCGTAAAAATCTTAAATTTTCAGGAAATGAGTTAACTTGATTGACTTCTACATGTTTATGTGCATCTGAGTATGAGTTGCATATAGACCTCATGATATGTTGTTTGGAACATGCTGTAACTTGGAGTTGATGTTTCCTCCTCGAACATGTGCATTTATGTGATTTCATGTGTGTTGGGCTGTTAGGTTTAAGTTCCTACCTTCCTTATGATGTATTGAATCTCATTCGAGGATGAATGTTCCCCAAGGAGAGATAATGTAACACCTCAGATTCGAGAAGGGGGAAAATTTTATTTTTTTGCAGACCTGGTGCCTGTATAGACGACACCACCCACCGCCCGTAGGTGAGGCGATGGTCCATTGGTGGGGAGTGATTGACAAGTTAGAATTTTACAAAAAAAATGATTAGTTCCAGTACTTTGTGACGGGTCACTAGGACGGTCCGTCATTCAATGCACGAGTCATAGATAGGTATCGTAGGTGAGTCCCAAACTTAGAAAGATTTTTTAGGTTAAGAGTTGGGACTTACAGCCGTGGTCCACGGTCTGCCGATGGACCCACGGGACGTAGGTGTGGTCCGTCGTTGCGGGTCTCCAAATGGGTGGTCTCTGATCTCACCCACAACAAACCAGGACGGTCTGTGGTCTGACCAACGCACCGTGAGTTAGGCCATGGGTGAGGTCGGCAGTTATTTTCCTTAAGGGCTGTTGGGTCCTTTCCTAATTACTCTAGCCTAATACTATGTAGTTTTACCCTTATTTAGATGCTATATATAAACGTTTTAGCCCCAAAATCTTCCAAATTAAGTCATTCTCTCAAATTCTCAATAGAAGAACAAGTTATCCTCTCAATATTTCTCTCAAGAAGTTGAAGAAGAAATCTAGGGTTTTCAAGTCAAGTATCCAATTCCACCATTGAAGTCAAGCTTTTGACATTAAGGTATGATAGTCTTAATCCACCGAACCCTATCCTCCACGGAGTTCCTAAATTCTCCAATTTATAAAGTTAGAAATCCCCAATTGAGTTAAGCTTTTTTTCTATGTTATGGGTTCATTTCAATGTTGATTTAGTTGATTGTTTTATGATCTATTATGCATGAATTGAGATAATTCCATGATGAATCTCCATGAACCCATACTTAACCCATGTTTTCTAGATTATGATGATTGGAAGTGGATCTTGAACTATGAAAGAGGATTTTTATGAATATATGCATGTTCCTATGAGATTGATGAAAATGTTTTAAAGATGCCTTGATAGTGAAGTATCAATATGATTATTGTTGTGTTGTGAAAGGACTCCTCATAAACACATGAAAGCATGAATGTAAAAGGTTTTCTCACATAAAGGATTCTAAGGTTGAAAGGTCTTCTTACCTAAAATGAATCAAAGTTACAAAGCTATTCTAATGATAAGGCAAGATGCGATTACCCATGACCTCTAATGCAAATACAAGAGCCGATTACCCATGTCTCATGCATGTTAAGGAAAGTTAAGAATAATGAATATTATGTGGGGTTTATGCCTAACACCAAGTGGAAAAGTGGCCATTACCCATGCCTTATAAACTATGTGCCAACATAGGATGGTCTAGATAGATATTTGCTAGGTGATCCATGCAAGCTAGAAGTTCATGGTTCTTACCTTGGAAATTGAGAAAACATCTTTTCGGTGTGGGGTAGACACCGAATTCCATGTTAATAGCTCACATGGTCTTACATGTCGATTAAAGGTAATTCTCCCACACTAATGAATCAAGGTTACTTAAGGAAATATCTAACAAATGTTTTAAAGACGTTGGCTTGCATTGACCTTGTTTTTATGACCTATGTTTTCTAACCCTTTTATCTCATGTTTTGACTTGGTCATGGAATATCATGAAAATGTCTTTTTTAGCATGATTTCACATGTTTTATGCATTGCTATCATACTTGGTACATTTTGTACTAACGCATAATCTTTCCTACATTCTCCCAAATGTAGGGTTCGACGCTCCTGATTCACATTTCAGTGGCTTGGGATTTCTTAGTAGAAGTTCGAAGATTGGTGAGTCCTTATGTTCCGAGGACCAAGATTTTATTTCATATTGTCTTTACATTTTTAGTTTTGAACTTGATGTACGGGTTACATCCTGATTAGTCTTTTGCATTAGATGGCTTTGAGACATTGTTAGACTTCCGCTTCATTTTATAAAACTCCATGTTTTGAAATTATCTTTTAAATCTCTTGATTTCTATTATCTTGTACAATGTATGCTAAGTGGCTTGTATGAGGCCTTTCAGGGTCTTATACGCCATATACACCTAGGGTTTACCTTGAGCCGTGATAAACCGTAATATATATTATTACTTGTTTTTAATAATATATGAAGATTCCTTTAAATAATGAAAAAATAAAGCTTAATAAATTTAACATCTATTAAATGAGGGAGAATATTTTTTTTATCAAATAAGTTAAAATATATTTCCCAATAACAATTTTGTTTCAGTTCTATTGCACATCCAGTTGTCACGATCCAAAATCACAAGTCACAATGGAGCCTCTGTTCCCAACCGATAGGTAAGCCAATCGTAACACCTCAAAAATTTCTAACCTAAGACTCGACTCATTCTGTAACACCTCACAACTTTACCCTTATGTCACACCCCAACCCTAAGTGAGGTGGACAAGTACCATATCAACACATGTTTTACAAGTAACCTATGATGAGAAAGTGAAAGTAATGTAGATAGATTTACTAATGAGAAGCTACATATCCAGCGACTAGCTGAACCGATACACGTGACAAGTAAAACTATGAATACATATGATAGCTTTACAATGTCTACAAAGCCTCTACTGGAATCCATGACTGTACAACTATCAAAGTACGCATAGTAAAGACTCGGTAAAGCCCTGAATCAACCTGGATCTCACCAACAACCATTGAGTATCATGTACTTCTATTGTGGATATCTACTAGTGGAGTACATCATGAATTGATGTGTCCTCAATAAGGGACGTCAGTACGAAAGAATGTACTGAATAGGTAAGGCATAATACAACCATATGTAAACCAAGAGCTCAAGTGAAACCAAACACAAATAAATAAGGATTAGAGACCACCTTTGCTTATACTTGTGGAATGGTGTATGTTACATTATTTTCTTTTATGTACCAGCTGATCAGTGGTAGAAGAGGATGACCCATGCTAGGTATTTCAACCCCTGGGATGCTTTCCTTATAATTACACAAATTGAGATCAGCCCATGCTAGGCTTTCGCCCCTGAGCTGCCAACCTTCTATACCAATTGGGATTGACCTATTCTAGGAATTTCCCCCTAGGCTTCCACCCATAATTATATAGATTGCTTCATTTAGTTTCTTTAATCTTTGAGATTGTTGTTTGGTGGTCAGAGCGTTATTCAACTTTGTGACAGTAAACATAGTAGGAGACATGTGAATATGGACTTAAGATAATAACAATGACATGGGAAGCAATTGTGACACCAACATAATACTTAGGAGCTTATATGACTCAATAAGCATTTTGACATCTCAAATTGAAGCACATGCCAAGTGAAAATGTTTAGCATTCAACCGAGAGATTTGAACTCTATATGATAGCCAAATACTTACTATCTAAAATAAAATACAAGTTATACATGAATGTGGAACCAAGGAAGCATGTGGGTAGATTCAACTTAGGGATGGATACATATTCCAAGTAAGTACGTATAAAGTGTACAATATAGCAAGTAGGGATCTTGTGAGGTAACATTATAGTTCAACGCAATGGGAGTGGTAACCAATAAACGGAACATAGACTTATATGATGGAGTAGACAATTGAAGCAAGTTGGCAAGATATGGGCAGATTGTATATTCCAACATATAAACATACGTACCATGTGTAATCTAGGATCATTTGGATTTATATAAAAGGAATACGTGCCAAGGGTTAGCACTTTGATGATGAAACAAGTTTAAACCCTGCATGCTAATACTTGGTAGAGTAAGCACATACATATAGTAATAAACTCATATTAGAGTACTCACTTTAACGCTCTAGCGAGTAGGAATGAGATAATTAGGTACATTGGTGATCTTATACTGCCACTATGGATCATTCACTTAGAAAGCTCACATTGTAATACAAGTGTTGGATTCATACCAAAGAAATATGAAATCGAATAGCGTTACATACCTTGGATTCCGACCAACGTGACTACAATGATTCAACCTTTCCTTTAAGTATTATTCTACAATATAAGTGCATAATAAAGCTAATATTAAAATCTCATCACTTCATACGGTTGAAAAATAGTAGCTAAAACACATGACGGGTAGTATGACTATTCAACCCCAGAATTATTGGTGTATCACCAAATCATTCTTAATTTTATACATCACAATAACTCTAGTCAACCATCCTATAAGGCAACCCACTACCCTACAACAACAATACATGTAAAATAGCACATAAAGAGTCGCAAAATTAATAAACCGCTAGAACAACCTCCCAAGTTTACACTCTTCTTTTCCACCTCAATGCAACTTCATATAATCATTTTATAATGTCTCCCAACTGCTTCCCACAATAATACACATTAAACAACCTAAACAACGCAAAAATTCATTTCAGCATAGTTGAAAGATATTTCCAATCACTACTCCATAAGCTCCAAAGAACAAGTACATCTAAAATGCTCCAATAAGCTAATAATTGGAGGTTGGGGCAGCCCCTTACCTTGGCTTTCTTAATCCATTTTCCTTCATTTACTATTCTTGTAACCTTTTCTATTCCACAAAATAGAGAGTAAAAGCAGTACAAGTATCACATGAGTATGGGAAAAGGACACGAGCTTCTAACATAAAATATTACATTATTAGTTGGTAGAGAGTGACAACACCTTGGTTGCAATCTATATCTTCACTTCCCTAACTCTCTAATATACTGAAAACTAAGGAGGAGAGAAGGTGACTTTGTGGGCTGCTTTGCAAGAAATAATCTTAAAATACATAGAACCTTTAATGGAAAATTAGGATGGATGTTTGAAGGAGAGAGGAGTGATATTGAGAGGCTTGGGACACTTAAGATTTGGATGAGGAAAATGAGAGATTCACATCAGATTTTTAGCCTTTTAAAGGCCTCATTTTTCTGACTCTTTCTCCTCTTTATTTCGAGCCACCACTTGGCTTTAAAATGGACCACAAATACTAAGTAGGTGATGCACCTACTTAGACATTTTAGCTACCTATTTGTGGGCTTGGATAGATTGGGCTTTGGGGGAAGACTTTAGTGTTGGGTTGGACTGTCTATTCTTCTCTTTTTCTTTTACTTAATTTGGTCCTCAAATGGGTCCATTAACATAGTCTCAATCAGGTCCACTAGCCTTGACTCCATTAACTTATCCCATATATCTCAAGTAGGTGACTCACCTACTTGCTTAATTAAGTCAAGCAAGCACCTCAATATTTTATTCCATTTCTAGACCTTAATACCTTTAAATTAACTTCAACCTTATATACACTAGGTCACTTTAAACTTTAGACTCAAATATCACTTTATGATCTCAAGTTTAAATACTTCCATCGACGTCAATTTAATCGGGTCACATTAAAATATATAGACCATTCACTTTAAACCTATTATATTGTCACAAGTCGCATAGGAAACCGAGTCTATAACTATACCACAAGGCAATTTATAAGGGTCATCTAAATAGAACTAGTACATATAGAATATAGGGTGTTACACCTTAAAAATTTAAATCGTTCGTCGTATGTGTATGAGCTTTTACTAGGTGATGTCCTACTTGATCATGTATTATAAAGTCCTTTACCAAGTGTATCGGGAGTATATAAAGTGATCTAGGGTCATAAGGACCTAAAATACCAAGCAAGTTCAAAGCATTCCTATTGTCTAAGTTCTCACATGAGTTCATGTAAAGGTCAACTTTACATACTTATATATATCATGATATAATAAATTAGTTGTCCTATGACATACCAAATTAAAGTTCTATGAGTCTTCTTTCCAATGCCACCAAGTTTGCCTTATTCTGAATTTAAAGTAAGAAGTTATGATTGTTTTTATTGGAACATACTCAGACTGAGAAATTGGGCGAACTCACCTGCTCAATCGGTAATCCGCCGAATGGGTTGGCGAATCGCTGAAATATCTCATCGAATTGTCTCAAACCTTAAGCTTCAATCCATTTGGGCGATCTAAAGTCCCAATAGGAAATCTGTCAAATATTTTTGGCTTGGAGACTTCTAGATAGCCGATTTGGCCGACAGGATTAATTAAAGGATCATTTTCTTTATTTTTTTGTGTTCTTAGATTCCTAGAAGGGTATTCTTCACCTTTTACCCTAAATCAACTTCCCTAAGTCCATCTTACAACCTAATAACATCATTATACGTATAACAACTCTCAAATATTCCCAATTCTCATCCTTCCAACGATCAAGAACTCCAAGAAAGGGATTTCTCCAATTTCTCAAGATCGAAAGGCTCCAAGTTTAAGATTATCTTTAATAATCCTAGGGTTTTCAATCCAAGGTTCTTCTCCACCCTTTATCTCCAAGAAAACTGCAAGAAAGACAAAATCTAGGGTTTCAAGTCTTCCAATTAAGTTCTTCTTCAAACTTATTAAGAACTTTGTTCTTCCAGGTCTATAAGGCTATCATAGTGTTGAACTACTTCATTCTCATGCCCTATATATACTTTCAAATCAGTAAAAGAGTAATCTAGGGTTCTATCCTTAGATTTGAGTATTCTTGAGATGAATTTATGTTGAGTTCTGAGTTCTTGGGTTCCTTATTCTTTTTTTAAATTTTTTTCTTCCTAATTATTGAATTTCTATATATTATTCATTGAGATTCTTGAGTTAATTCTTTCCTGTCTATATTTCAGCATGAACCTTATTAATTGAGTATTCTTGAGAAGAGTAGTATCGTTGAGTTCTGAGTTTTTGAAATCTGAGTATTGAATTTTTGTATATTGTTATGAGATCCTTGAGTTGAGTTTTTCATGTCTATAACCCTATTTTGAATTAAAAATACGGAGAATCTTTTAAAGCCAACATTTTTGTCTTATATTGAATTTTTAAGAAAGTAAAGAGAAGTTTGAGATGGAGTTTTAACCAATATTTGAGCAAGAGTATAAGGGAACTAAGTATTTCCCAAATGTTTTATTTTTACATGAAGAAAGAGAGTATTATTTTGAGAAAAGTAAAAGAGTTTTCAGAAAAACTGAGTACAGAGCATTTACCTCTTAAAGATTTGAGTTATTATCTCAATCCAGAGAAAGTAATTTTACATTAAGCAAAGAGAAACCCTACTTTCTAAATGAACAATAAGTTCAGAGCAGTTACCTCCTTTAAGGGGATAGTTTGAGAAAATATCTCAAACCAGAGAAAGAGTATGTTTTATACATTTGAGCACGAGTATATATATTATTGGAAGTAATATTGAGCATCAATATTGGGATGAGTTTAGACAACTCAAAATCCTCATAAACTGTCACGCCCCGAGACTACCCCCGAGATGCGGACACGGGACCTAGGACCACAAGTGACCCCAAGCTAACCCTGCTGGCATGATCATGAGCATACTAAAGATAATTGTAACACCTCAGAAATCAGACCCAGACAAAAAATCAGAAAATCAGAAGCTACGGGCACCACCTACGGACCGTGGGATGACTTACGGTCCGTGCTGGCGGTCCGTAGATGGACACTGCAACCAGCTCAGAAAAATCGACTAAGTCTCGACCCACGGAC
>JAJOOO010020455.1:0-26664 GCA_029582685.1 Solanum piurae
TATGCAATGTTTTCTTGGTAAAGAAAGTTTTAAATTCCTTATGGTTTTAGTGTCTATGCGATGAATGAATGCTAAGAGGCTTGTATTAGACCTCTTCGAGGTCGAGTACGCCGGTTACGACTAGGGGGTGCTCCCGGGTCATGACATTAATATGGTGGGTCATGTGACACATAACAATTAATATTAGTTGAGATATGCTCAATTAAAGTTTACCCTTGTTTGAACTTATGTGAAAACTTAATTGCTAGAAAAGCTCTTACACGAACTTACCAATTGAAACACGTGTATGACAATAGGTAAAGTGATAACGCTCAACTACACGTCATCCGATTCTAAGTGTAGGCGGTTACAATTAAGTATAAACACAACTAAGAGTTGGGGTCGATCCCACATGGAGTGATACAGTAAATAATTCAATTACGTAGTAAAATGGTGTTCTAATCGGTTGTAGGTGTAGACATTTTTGAAACAATAAAGTAAATCGCAAGGGGTTGAGAACCAATTTCAAATGGGGGGGGGTTGAGTGAAAATTTAACAACTACAAACAACCTGGAATAAACAAGTAGAGAGGTATCCTTGGGAGTGAGATAAAATTGAATGTTAATTTCACTAAAATGAGTGATTATTATTTACTAGAAAGCGTTGAATCTTAGTGGGTAGGCTTTGCTTTAGGTGTAATAGACATTTCTCAATCAACTATCACGAATCGAGTGAGTTCTCTGGAACCTCGACAAGCATAACACATATAAACAACCAATGCCTCAACCAATCAACTTTTTAAAGCTAGATTAGTAGGATGGAATTTAGACCCACTTAATCAAGCTAAGTCCACAATAACCTAATCACTACAATCATCAATAAATAGTTATAACTCTATAACTTCTTTCTCAATCAAGCTCAGAATTCCAGGCTAGAATTGTATTTACAACTACAATTCATCAATTAAAACTCAATCAATTGAACCCACTTCAAATCAACAATCAAATAAGTAAATACTAACAACAGTAAGATAATTGAAGCATTCAATCACATAATCACACCCCCAAGAATGGGGGTTTTGGCAACACATAATAAAGAGCAAGAAATAGTGGCCAACTATGTTTTCCATCAGCTTGGGCAACAATCCACAAGTCTTCAAAATGCTTAAATTGAATTCCAAATCAAATAAACCCTAAATCTTTACCCAAAGAGATAAAGAACAATGTTAGGGATCAAAAACCCAAAACTGGACACTGTAGGAACTCTCAAAAACTCCAAAACTTCTTTTTTCTCCTTTTCAAAATTGCATTTATATGTTTCCAGAATTTCTGCTTCGGAGCAACTCGGTGAAATAAGTCAAGCTTTACCGACCAGGCCGGTGGTGCGTCGATTGCTCCTTTTCATCGCCTTCTTTGCTTGGGTTTTCATCACTTCTCTCCTATAACTTTAGGCGATCAAAGTCTCCATCGCCGATCCATTCAGAGCTTCACCGAATTAACCTTTCCCTCGTTGAGTTTGCCTTGTCCATGGGATGGCCTGCTATAACTTTTGGCGAGCTGAAGAGCCACTCGGCGACTCGCCGAGAGGCTCTAGCGATCACCAACCTAGCTTTTCTTCAGCTTTTTCACATTTTTTTGCCTAGTAATGTCCTTGCCTTTCTTCGTTGCCTTCATTGCTGCAAATTAGCAATTTTAACATTAGTTTAGAGCATAAAATAGGCATTGAGGACAATAAAACTATGAATATCAAGCCCTAAATGAGTCGAAATCTCTGACTCATCAATACCCCCAACTTAATCTTTTGATTCTCCTCAAGTAAAAAAAAGATCAATCAGTTCAACAGAGATGTCTACAAATAGTGCTACTTAAGACTCAACATGCATGCACATGAGGTTAAATCTACCCATGCAATGTTCAATTGTGCACTACAAATTTCAAATGGTGACTAGCCATCATGAAATTGAACTCTAGCTGCCAATGCTTGCTTCAAATGCAAATTTGAGCTCAACAAAAGTATTTGAATGCCCACACATCAAGAATGAATCCATGCCCACACAAAACTCATCAAAATTTAAGAATTAAGGAATCAACATCAACTCTCACACTCTGAAAGATAAACATATGCATGATTATACCCATAGGCTTGCCCGTATTTTCCAATCAACATGAGATTGAGCTCAATCAACATCATTAAGGTCTTTCGAGGCCTGTAACAGGGCTGAGGGTAAAGGTATGATCATTTTGTCTTGGTGACTTCTACATTCATGAAGTATTGCTTACATTTTGCTTTTCTCCTTTTCATTCACTCTTTTTAATTTTCACAATCCACCCTAAGTTCTTTAAACATGATTCATTGGGTACCCCATTTCTTTTATCCATTGCACAAAATTCATTGCAACATTCTTTTTCAATCTTTTACTTCTTTTTGCTTTTCTTCTCTCCTCTTTTTTTTTAAATAGAGGGGTTCAATTTTTTTCAACATAATCCATCAAGCACAGATTTTTCACAAACTTCTTGACTTTCCTCATTTTTCACCACACCCCCAACTTAGGTTTTTTTTATCAAAGTTGGCTATTCAAACAAACCAATGCTTCATGAAGGTTTCAGGTAATGGGAGAAATAGGTCAACTAAGTTCATATTTCATCCTTAGAAAAGGTTAGGCTGAAATGGTGCCAAGCTAGGTTCACACTCTCACAAGGTGGTCACAAAGAGTTAGAATAGCAATTTAGTTCACTCTTCAAAAATGGTACCCAAGATCATCTCTATCATTCGTCTACATTAGTCGATTTGACCAACCAGGCAAGTTCTAGGTATTACCAAGCACATATTTAAAAACAATCTCACCACACATGGCATTCAATAAAATTATCAATCAAGATTCCACAAATATATCTCGCATTCGACGATCATCACAAGATTTATTTCAACAACCGGCCAGTTAGAATGAGATGCTAACAATTCACACATGACTTATGCAACTAAAACTTGCTTCATTAGAATTGCACAAACATATCGTTCAATGCATAGCACTATTCAAGTCATCAGTTGTGATAGTAACTCGACCAAGAGGAGAGGAACGAAGAATGAAACTTTACGACACGACAACAAGACAACAAAGACGAATTTTATGGGGTTTTCCTGGCGAGAATGCTTATTTTTTCACGTAGAGCGCGGTTTTCTTCCGCTAAGGAGGTCATCTATTTATCACAACCAATACTCAAATATGCAAGAGAACATTCACATTCACAAAAATTAAGAGGTGAAATATTAATTCGAATAAAAAACAAACATTCACATTAAAAACCAAAAAGCCATAGTCACAAAAAGTAAGAATTCACAACCAGCTATAAATACCAATCATTTACAGAACACTAAAAGGAATCCAAAAGAGGCAGGTATGAAGAAACGTCACCCCGCCAAACAAGGCTACCTATTGTTCTCAATGCAAATGAAATAAACAGTCTCAAAAGAAAACTAAAAGATAGTCAAGATCCCTCTGTCCGGCTTAGCCATAGCTGAACTCTGCACATGTGGGACTCTCTCAATTTGGGCAATAGTACCCGACTCATCTCCATCATTCGGTTCACTAGAGCACATCATCGATGTGTCCCAAAGAGAGACCTCCATGGTTGTCTGTATCATCGTGCCCTTTAGGTCCTTTAGTCATCATATACTGGTGCATCACGGGTACCAAGCTCCTCCTCATCTGTCTCGGGAGTATCAAACTCGACATCATCATCAGCCATAGAGACATCTTCAATCGTTGTAGCCGGAGGAATCTCAGAAATGGCTGGCGACTCTATACTTGGAACCTCGGAAAGGTCCACTGTGCCGATTAGCATAGACAGATCCGTGGATTTACGTTTATCAATATCACATCTCAAACTAGTAACATCGGCTCTCAAAGCCATCACATTATCCTACTAGAGTCCACTATGCTCACAAGCCACTACTCTCACCGTGAGGGCATCCAAAGATAGGCCATGTGCGATGATCAACTCTCGGTTTTCTCTCATATCAGCTCGGATAGGATCGAAGGCAACAATAATGACCTTCTCCATCATATCGAGGACAACAACCTCTACCCGAGAAGCATGTACGTCAGCAAATTGGGCTAGATATCCCATCTTGAATAGCATCACCTGTGTCAATAAGGGCCGGGAAGCAGCAACAATAGTAGGATTAGTAGAAGAAAAAGAGGGGGCCGTAGTGGAAGTGCTAGGAATTCCTTAGGGCTCACCGGCCTGAGTCCCAAAGGGCTGTGCTTGTCTCTAGAATCTCTACATCAAAAACTGGGGAAGTGTCCAATGGCGCAGCTCTCCTCCTCTCTTCCTCGTCTCTAGTGTACTCAGCCTCGATAATATGGATGTCGGTAGATGAAGTGGGAGTCATGTCTACATCCACCTTCTCTACAAAAGTTTCTCGGGCACGCCGGCATATCTCTGTGATCAACACCGGGAAATGAAGTGAGGTATGACTCTGTTTGGACCTCATGGTCATCTCTTGCTGAATAATCAGCCCGAGATTCAGTCTATCCCCGTCAATGATGGATCCCAACAAAGTCGTCTTAGGATGTCAGAGTATGGACTCGTTCTGAGAAGGCATCATGTTGCTTCTAATAAATCCAAACAAATATTGTGCAGCTACATTCAAATCATTTTTCTTTATCTGAACTCCAAACTTAATCCATGGCCGTGTGATGTCGAAAATTAGAGGAGCCAAGCACCCCTTCAATTCATCAAGAGTCTTCTTTTGTATTTGATCCACCAAGAGGTGGATCACATTGAGTGTACACCTCAGCACCTCATTAATGTCTGTGTTTCTGCATTTCACCATTTTACCTCGCACCACCACGTGATCAATCAGTGCGAATGAGTTGGTCTTCTTCCCCTTTGACACTAGCCTCCCATATTCTATATAAAAATCTCGGACCAATGAAGTTATGCATGAGCCTCGGGGTTATGTAAATATCTCAAACTTTTGGAACTTGATGGTGTTCCACACTTCTGGGTACCTGTCCACCACTCCATCTATATATAACCTCTTCTTCTAAAATAGTCCTCAACCCAAAAACCTTGAGTCTGTTTAGAGATCGAGGTGGAGGTACCTGTACTGGGGGCACTAGAGGTACCTGCTGAAGGTGGAGGAGGTGTAGTAGTTACTAGTATTCAGGCCGGATCATGTAGTGCTCTAGAGCATAGTTCAACTCACCTCCTCTGCAATGTATAATCATCTTCCTGCTCGGATAAAGATGTCGGCAATCTACACCCCGAGTTACCCTCACCTTTAATCTTCGAAGTGGTGTGGTGGGTCTCGTAGATGCCCATGCTATCGGAGCTATCCTCAGCCGGACTTTGCTCCGCACGACCCTTGCGTTTCCCTTTGCTCTTTCCCCCTGTTGGAGGAAGTTTTGATTGTGTATCTTGTGCTGGAGGAGCACCCTAATTGATAAATATACTCTATGCTCTGTTATGGGGTTGTTGGTTTCTACCGGGAACTTTACATCTGACCATATCTGCAAAACAACACAGAACAAACCAATACATTAGAAACAGGTCAACAAAATATCAAAGTTTAAAATTTTTAGGAAAAATCGCCGACTAGTTCGGCGAGTCGCCAAACTCATTCGGTAAGCTATGTAGGGCTCGTCGAATGTTCAAAAATAAAATTTCACAAAATTTAGCATAGGTCAGTGATGTCCAGGGTAACTTGGTGATTCTTCGATTTAATTCAGCAAACTATAAGTAGCTAGCCGAAAGTAACATAATATTTAACCTAAATTTACGCTGAAAAAGGGTGATCGCAAAGACATTTAGTGAGTCGTTGAGTGAACTCTGAGAGATGAGGAATATCGATGAATGTTATAGAATACAACCATCAAAAATGAAGAACAAAAGGCAATTGAAGGGTCACTTTACGAACCGTCGAGTTGAGCTCGCCGATTTATCTCTCTTGCCAATTTTTTATCCCAACCTTCAATTTTCAACCCAGAGGCCACAATAATGAAATTAAAGCCCTATTCTATGCAATTAAACCCATACCCATTTCAATAATGACCCTGGGGTACTCAGACTTACCTCGATTTGTCTTAAATGGACAAATTAATGTCTTTTGCCCTTAAGAATGACGTCACTTGCTCTATCATTGGGAAAATTCAACCGATCGGTACAATTTAGCTTACTCAGACTTCACCCTCACCAGACCCAACATACAAACATTACACACCCATAATTTCAAGCAATTTAAACACGGATTTCAATACTTCTGGGCTAAAACACAAAAACGAACATGATACTACAATGGCCCTCACTTAAAAAATAATCAAATCCACAAAAATATACAATAGATCAAATGATATTATGAACATACATCACAAACTACTAAATATCAAGCCAAGTTCTGGACACGAACCTCAAGAGTAGATGGAAACAAATGCTAGGCTAGCAAATACGAAAAACATTTTGCAAAATTACACTGACCAATTGATCCCCACATAAAATTAACGAGTACAATACGATCTAAATATAAAATCTTAGAGTGCAAGAGTTGAAAAATGTGAAATGAAAGGGAATTTTTAATTTAAATTGGTTGAGGCCTTTTTTGACTATTCAGTTCGTGCCCTAGCCGGATATATTGACTTACTTCACCGACCATTCGACGATGCGCCGAATGGTGCATTTATCTGGCGAAGTTTATAGAATTCCGACCATTTGTTAGTCAAAAAGGCGACCCAGATCGGACTCGCCGACCTGTTCGATGAGTCCCCGAACGGTACTTCAGCTCGCCTAATTGCTCATTTTCCCAAAATTTCAAATTTTCAACCTGCACATCTAACAACCGTTATTCAAACAACAAAATTTAAAACTAGAAACTTAGGTTGCCTCCCAAGAAGCAACTTATTTAACGTCGTGGCACAATGAAGACACATTTTAAAGCCTCATTCTTTTGGTGAACCATGGTATCACTCAGTAATCCTCCTTTTAGTCTTGGGTTTAAATAAGTCGATATTTGACCCATTTGTGTTTCCAGCTTTTTAATCGATACCGAATGTGAGGTTACTATTTGGTTCGAAGATAAGATGTCATGTCACGACCTAGGGGTACCCCCTAGATGTAATATGACATATAGAAGCCCGAAGGACTCCATACAAGACACTTAGTACTCATAACATAAGAAATAGAACAGTAAGAGTAAAACATATTCCAAGTCTAAAAAGTTTTCATAAAAGAAAGTAGAAGTGTAGACACTTTGTCTCATCATAGCCATCTATTACAATATTGAATGAAAGTGGGCCTAGCCCATACATCCTTTTCAAAAAGGAAATACAAAAGTGAAACTACAATAAGGAAAGCCCATCCTCGAGCCACGAGAACTCACCAAGATCGGAAAGAAATCAAAGTCCAAGCTCTAGCCACTAGAATGGAAACCCTTCCTGTCAGACCCTACATGTGGAAAAAATGTAGGCAAGTGTATGTGTTAGTAAATATGCACTAAGTATGATAAATATGCATGAAAACATTTAAAACATTCTAAAAGGGATAGTTCATTTCAAAGCATGCAATTTACCAAGTTTAAATATCATCATAGAGATAGTTGGAAAATATAAGTCATAACATTGTCTTCAATGCAATCTAGCATCATTTTTAACACCTTTGAACACTACAAAATACTCTTTCAAGTATTTCTTAATTCATTATTACTTTGAACACTACGAGATTCTTCTTTAAGTAGGTCTTAGTTCATTATTAATCTTGTTGTGGGAAATAGAGTTAACCGACATGAGACCATGTGAGCTTTCACATTGAATTCGATGACTCCCTTACGGAAAAGGGTTGGTCTACTTTCCTAAGGTAGAACTGATAACTCTTAGCTTAGGTGGGTCCACTAGCTAACATCTTACGAGGGAGCGTAGTTTATGGGATACATATATTGCTACTAAAAACTTGGACTCCAGTACATGAAGGCTTCCATCTCATGAGACATACATTGGGAAACCCGGACTCTACTACGTGAGAGTTCCCATTTTTGAAACCCGGACTCAACTACATGTGAGCCTCCATCTCATTTAAGTATCCACTCGGTGCTAAGAATAAATCCCATGGATTACTTATTAAGTTTTAAATTAACTCATATCTCATGGAAAGGTGTCCTTGACAACCAATCCAAGTTAGTTCATTAAGATAGCTCTTTAGACCATGTATGAGTAACTATCACCATCCATGATTAGTTTTATATTTAAATTCAATTATGTGAGAAAAGTCTTTCAACCTTAGAATCCTTACTATGTGAGAAAACCTTTCACATTAATGTTCATATGTGTTTATGAGAATGTCCTTTCAATCAACACAACAACAATATCACAATCATTGACACTTTACTCTCAAAGCATCTTTAAAGTATTTTCATTTATTACATAAAAACATGCATAATGTCATACTTTATTCTTTCAAGGTTCAAAAGATACTTTGTATCAACACATCTAGAATTCAAACGCTAGATAGGGATTTCATCATTATTCATGTTATTATATCACCTGATGGATTAATTCATAAAATTCCTTTTTCATCAACAAAAACCCACATCATAACATCACAATTGAGAAATATGGGAATTACATGTGTTCTTAGGGATACATCATAAAAACCGTAGAAAATCATCAATTCATGCTTTAATATAACATAATTAAATCATTAGAATCATATTTGAAAGGAACCCATGACTTTAGAATCAAACCCTAACAATTGGGGATTTAAATTTTTTGAAATTTGATTTTGAAGGAACTCCATGGATGAAAAGTTTCCATGGATGAAATATATCATACCTTAACTCTAATTGCTAGCCTTCAATGGAGGAGTTTGACCCTTAGCTTGAAACCATAGATGAATCCTTCTTTTTCTTCATTATCTTCAAGTTTCTAGAGAGAGAATATTTTAGAGGATTTGGTTATGTTTTGTGAATTTTGAAGAATGAACTAAATGGGTCTAAATTGGGGGAGGGGAGGTAAAAACCTTATATAGGGGTCTTAAATTTAGTCAAAACGACATAGGATGGGAACTAATTAATTAGGAAAAACAACCAACTACCCCTGAGTTAACCGTCAGTTGCCACCGAACTACCAATTGGCGGACCGTGGATGGACCTACGGTCCGTCCTGGTGAATCGTGGTTGTTGGTCAGTGACTTTGGCCCTGACCTACGGCCACTGGACCACGGGCCGTGGACCCACCTACGGTCCGTAGGTCCAACCTTGGTCTATGCTTGGACAATTCCTGAGGCACCCTTCCATGGACCCATCTACGGTTCGTGGCCCACACCACGAGACGTGGTTGGCCATCGTCGAGGCACCTAGGAGTCCTGTAATTTTGGTTCATTACCCCTTTATGGATACCGGGTTTTACAGTATCTCCCCCGTGGGACCATTCGTCCTCGAATGATATTTAAACTGGTTCTAAGAGAGTAGTAGAGGAACTAAAAACCCAACATATGATGCAATGCATAGAACCAAGAGGAACTATCGACTCAAAGCTAGGACGTTCTCAAAACATCAAAGGAGGGGTAAACTAACTCTATCAACCCATTATGCATGCAATGCACATAAATAAGGAGGAATTGTCAACTCCAAACTTATCATACTCAAATGCATCAAAAAAAAGGTATGAACTACATCTAGCAACCCAATATGCATGAATTTTGAAAACTTCTCAACATTTCTCATGTTCAAGGAGGAATTACCTTCTTCGAGCCAAAAGCATGCTCAACACAATCTCATGGAGTCAATATGCAATTTGCTCTCAAAAAGCATAACTAAAGTATGTTCAACAATCATCTGATGAATTCTATAGGCAACTTATACTCAATGCACAACAACAAACAATTTCTTTCAAAATTTAAGCTTTCTCATGAACATGCATAACAGAAGGAAATCATGGAAACACATACATGACTCCCAAAACATAGAACAAAACCCTAATTTTTTTACTCATAGGTCTAAACCTAGGGTGACCTTGCTCATCAAACTTTGGGTTGGAGAAGGTTCCATCTGCAGTTCTAGCCCTCTTTGCTTCCCTATTCTTGTCCTTAAGTTTTGACTCCACCACCATTTGTTGGGCATACACCATAAGTCGTGAGATATCCATATCATTATGGAGCATTGATGTACAAAATTTGTCTTACCAAGTCGGACACTCTTGTCAAAACCTACTCATCATATCTCTTGAATCCGACACCATAGATGGAGCTTACCTGGATAGTTGGGTGAATTTGAAGGCATACTCCTTAACACTCATGCTACCTTGCTGATGGTAAATGAAATCTTCTACCTTAGCTTCCCTCAACTCTCGGGGAAAGACATATCAAGAAACGGTAATTTAAATGCTTCCCACTATATGGGACCTGCCCCTACCGACCTACCATTCTTCTATTGATTATACCATACTTGGGCAACATCTTTCAATTGGTAAGCGAATAACTCCTCTTTATCTACCGAAGTCACACCCATGATATCAAGTACTTTATAAACCACTTCCACAAATTCTTGAGGAACTTCTTCCACTTTTGAGCCATAAAGTTCTGGAGGTTTCATCCTAATAAAATCCTTCAATGTTGAAGCGGTCGTACCCACATTTGGGTTCATGGGGAATAACCACCTCTCTATTGGCTTGGGCCATCATGGCTTGGGCTTGAGTCATCATGACTTGAGACAAAACCTAAAGAGTCGTCCTAAACTCCGCATGAGTAACATTCTCAACTAGAGGATCAAGTGGATCTTGGGGAGGAACCTCTTGGTCCACATTGCCTTCCTCATCCCTTCTAGCATTTGCCCTTGTATTATTCATACCCTAAAAACTATAGGGTGTGAATTAGAAGAAAGAATTAATAGAGCCAAACTCTGTGCACGACTTAGAGAATGAAGAAGTGAGATTTCCTAAACATCCAATAGCCTCCTATTCAAAAATGTGGCGCGCTTCACATTTATGAACAAGAGTCTACTAGACGTGGTTTTGAGACAATCCTAAAACCATTCTAAACGTTGTGCTTTGATACCAAGTTTGTCACGACCCAGGGGTATATCCTAGATGTAACATGGCGTACAAGACCCTGAAATAGGCTAACACAAGCCACTTAACATATCATAACATAAAGTAAATAGCAATGATGCAGATATTTTAAAACTTTTTCCATACAATCGAAGTCTTTATAAAAGCAAGGGGAAGTCTATAAATCTTTGTCTCAAACCATCTAAAACAATTTTGAATAACTCTTGGGACACAACCCATACAATAGTCTAAATCATAAAAGAAGGACATAAAAGAAATGGTGGTTTTATCCTCTATGCTATGAGGACTCACCAATCATCAACTCCTTGTGCCTACTAAGAGCCTAGCCTCAAAGAAGGAACTCAAGATCGTCGGACCCTACATTTGATACGAATGTAGGTAAGAGTATGCACTTGTACAAAATGTACTAAATATGTTAGCTATAGTAACATCATAAGAGCATAACATAAGCCATAAGCATAAGAGACAATAACATAATCATAAGCATAAACTCCAACATAGACATAATGTAAGAATTAGTAATCATAAAGCATAATACATAGTCAATACTTAGACTTTCATATCATAAGAGAACCACTTTATAAGTAACCTCCAAGTATACTTATGCAATGCATGGATAAGACCCCATAATCCCATCTATGCTAAGTATCCCTTTTGGCCATCATACTCATACTTACCATCTCATGGTCTCATATTTAGCTTAATTCTCATAGACAAGGGAATGTTCACCTTTAGTAAACATATCAAGGATGGAAATTATAGCAACAATCCAAACTAAGCATATATTATATAAGGGAAACACTTTCTAGGTAACCTTAAGTCATACTTGTGCAATGCATGGATAAGAACACATAATCCTACCCATACTAAGTACTCCTTTAGGCCATCATACATATTGATCATATCTTTGATCTCATATTTAGCTCATCATAAAGAACAAAGGGAATCACCTCAAGTCATACATATCACGGAAGACCTATCAAGCTACAATCCATATAATTCATTGTCCATGACATAATACATTTTAAGGAACCATAGTTATGGGCCTCCATGTTAATTTTAAGGTGTAATGTAGGTATTCGCCTCCACGTCACTTAATAAGAATCATAGGTAATCGCCTCCATGTCCATCATAATAAGATATAGGTTTTCGCCTCCATATCTACACAAAGGCTAATGGGTAATCATCTCTTGCCTTGCCTTAGGAGTCATACATAAATAAAGTGTAATAACCTCACACTCATCATATCATGACATGGGTAATCACCTCATGTCTACTAACTTAGGAATAAGGAAAATCACCTCATATCCTTCTCATATAAAGGTCTTTTAGGAGAATCACCACAACCTCATCACATTTCATAGTCCTTGGACTTAGATTCATTTTAGGTGAGTAAACCTTTCAACCTAGAATCATTCTATGTGAGAGAACCTTTTATATCATATCATATTCATGCATAAGTGTGTATATGAGAATATCCTTTCAACAACACAACATCATATCCTGATAATAGACACTTCACTCTCTAAGTGTTCATAAAGCATACTCAAAGATTCATAAATCTTGCATGATATAATATTTTTCCCTTTCAATGGCCATAGATCATAATTCATCAACACATCTAGAATTACTACATTTGAAATGGATACTATCATATCCCAAGTGATTCTATCACTTCATACAATCTATCATTCATAAGGTAGATTTGGTAGGTAAAGACCTCCCCCCATAATTCTATTCATAAATCTTCTATTCTCATATATACTTTACTCTCAGAGCCTTAACATACATAATTCACCTTATTAGCTATACCTTCAAATCCATAGAAGTCAACATTCATGACTACAAGCCCTACTTTCAAGCTTTTACTTCTTACAATCATCATACCTATCTAGATCACAAGATATTCTAGTCACAAGCTTCATTCTTAAGCAATTCTATCCATACCTCATCATAAAGGATAAGTTTCAATCATTACTAGTCATGATCCATCATATATTCCTTATTCTAATTCAATTCATGATTACATGCTTCTATTCTTGAAAAATTACTATACATATCATCAATTCTAGAAGATCATCTCTAAGTCTTCAATTTCCCTCTTTAAGGCACAAACCCACATTACTTCAATTTCATCAATTAAACTAGGATTAGACATGAAAAACACATAATATCATCATAATAACATAATTCAATACTAAATCAATCATAAACAAGTACAATCCACTCAATTGGATTAATACTCAACTTAACCCACAATATTGGAAGGAACCTTAACTTGAATGAGGGATTTCATCTTCACAATCGGGGGATTTCTATGGGGGATCCATAGATGGAAGAATCCATGGATGAATAACCTAACATACCTTGATTATAAGACCCTACTAAGCTTGCAACAATGGAGGCTTGACTTGACCTAGCTTGATTCTCTTCTTCTTCTTCTTCACTTTCTAGAGAGAGAATTTCTTGGAGAGAGTTGGGTTTCTTTTGGTGAGTTGAGAGAATGACATAATTAGCTTAGTTTAGGGGTATAAATTCTTTATATAGGTGGTCTAAAACTATACAAAATGACCTCACTTAATACTAACTTAAAAAGGAATTTCCCATTTTTTTGTCACTTAGGCAGCATGATTCTAGGCATCATGACAGGGCTTGACGAACTGTGGTCCACACCACATGTTGTGGTCCTGCTCGTGGTCCATGGTACAATAGCCATTCCATGAGGCCTTGGCCTCCAGAAGTTAAAGGCACCTTCACGAGCCTTCCCATGAGCCGTCTTAACCACTGCCCATGAAGTGGCTCGTGAAGGTGAGCTACTTTGAGGAAACTTCTATTGAGCTACTGCCCAAGCTCCAAGGACCACTCCACGAGCTATGGTCCTTACCACTGGCCGTGGCGGTGGTCGTGAAGATGAGGCAGTATTTGCCATGGTTGGGGCAGCCTTGGCCCTTGGCCCTTGTCCCTTTACCTTGGCCCTTGGCCCTCTTCCCTTTACCTTGGCTCTTGCCCTCTAGTCTAGACTTGTTGAAACTTAGCCCTACGTGGCTTACTAGACTAAGGGGTGTTACAGGACATCATATCGGCCTTGGCCTCCCAAGTATCACCCTCAACTAAATAATTGCTCCACAACACTTTTACGGAAGCAACATCCTTATTTCTCAACTTCTTGACTTGCCGATGTAGAATCTCAACCGAAACTTCCTCATAAGAAAGACTTTCAACAACTCCCGACCCTTCTAAGGAAACTATTGATGTCGAATCTCCTACACACTTCAATAAGCATAGAGAAATGGAAAACCGGATACGCCGATCCCAACTCACTTGGCAAATCTAACTCATAGGCAACCTTTCCAACATGTATCAAAATTTGATATGGGCCTACATACCGGGGATTAAGCTTCCCCTTCTTACCAAACCTCATTACACCCTTCATAGGTGAGATTTTTAAGTATGCCCAATAATTAACCTCAAACTCAAGATCCCTTCTTCTAACAACGGCATACGACTTTTGTCTACTTTGGCCGTTTTCAACCTTTCTCTAATAAGTCGAACTCACTCAATTGCCTGATGAACCAATTCGCGACCTATTAGGGTTACTTTACATACCTCAAACCAACCAATGGGAGATCTATACCTCCTACCATACAAGGTCTCAAATGGAGCCATACTGATACTTGTGTGATAGCGATTATTGTACGCAAACTCTATCAATGGAAAATGGTCATCCCAATTACCCTTAAAATCGATGACATATTCTCTCAACATATCTTCCAAAGTTTGGATAGTAAGCTCCATTGCTTATCGATTTAGGGATGGAATGTTGTGCTAAGCTTAACTTTAGTGCCAAGACCCTTTTGGAATGACTTCCAATATTGTGAGGTGAATTTGTTACCACGATTCGAAATAATGGACAAGGGCACTCCATGCAACTTTACAATCTTTTCCAAGTACAACTTTGCATAGTCCTTCGCCGAATAAGACTCCTTGACGGGAAGGAAATGAGCTAATTTCGTCATCCGATCTACTACCACCCAAATAGAATCATGTGGTCATCGGGTGCGAGGCAAACAAACTATAAAGTCCAAATTAAAGTCTTACCACTTCAAAGTAGGAATAACAATGTCTTGGAACAAACATCCCGGTCTTTGATGCTCAACTTTAACTTGTTGGCAATTAGGGGATTTGGCCACAAATTCCGCAATATCTTTCTTCATCCCATTGCACCAATAGATTCTTCATGTAAGTCACGTAACATCTTGGCGGCTCTTGGGTGAATAGAATATCGAGAACTAAGAACTACTCTCAAAATTTGTTACCTTAAGTCATCGACATTCAGAACACATAAACGACCTCGATATCTAAGCACTCCATCTCCCACTTGGGAGAAAGCCTCAACGGATTTCTTATTTACCGCCTCTTTCAATTCTACAAAAATTTGATCAAGACCTTGCTTAGCCTTCACATCCATCACGAAGGACGATTCGGACCGATCATGGATCATATGACACAACCCTTGGTGGAGTCCACTAATCGGGCCAACTAATGAACTTCCCAAACAAACTCTTTCTTTTCCTCCTCAACATGAGAAACACTACCCATCGACAATTGACTAAGAGCGTTCACCACCAGATTTGCTTTACCGGGGTGATAGAGAACACTCATGTCATAGTCCTTCAATAATTCTAGCAACCTTTATTGGTGAAGATTCAAGTCCATTTGACTAAACACGTATTGTAAGCTTCTGTTATCGGTAAACACATCTACATGTACTCCATATAAATGATGCCTCCATATCTTTAAGACAAAAACAACCGCCGCTAACTCAAGGTCATGGGTAGGATAATTCTTCTCATAGACATTAAGTTGCCTTGAAGCTTAGGCAATCACTTTACCATTTTATATAAGCACACATCCCAACCAAACTCTAGAGGCATCACAATACACTACAAAACCATTTGTACCTTCCGGTAAGGTCAACACTGGAGGGGAAGGAAGTCTATCTTTCAACTCTTGGAATCTATTCTAACAAGCTTCCGACCATACAAACTTAAGACTTCTTTTGAGTCAAAGCCATTAAAGGAGAAGGAATGGAAGAAGTCCCTCAACAAACCTCCTATAGTAAATGGCCCAACCCAAAAAGCTTCTAAAGTCTACGCCAACTCTTGACAGTATCCGTCTTCTTAGGATCTACCTCAATACCCTTACTTGACACAATATGACCAAGGAAGGCTAAGGACCTTAACCAAAATTCACACTTGCTAAACTTTGTGAAAAGTTGATGGTCCTTAAGAACTTGCAACACAATTCTCAAATAGTCAACATGTTCATTCTCACTCCTTGAATAGATCAAACTATCATCAATAAACACAATTACAAACATATGAAGGTATTGTCTAAATACCCTATTCATCAAGTACATAAATGCCGCCGGAGCATTAGTCAATCCAAACGACATTACCAAAAACTCGTAATGACCATACGGAGTTCGAAAAGCCATCTTCAGAATGTAATGCTCTTTCACCCTTAGTTGTAACCTGATCGGAGATCAATCTTAGAGAAACAACTTTCCTGTTGAAGTTGGTCATGTAAATCATCAATCCTCGGGGGAGGGTACTTGTTCTTAATAGTCACCTTGTTCAATTGTCTATAATTGATGCACATACAATGAAACCCATCTTTCATTTTAACAAACAACACCGGATCACCCCATGGAGAGATACTTGGTCGAATGAAGCCCTTATGCAACAAGTCCTTCAAATGTTCTTTCAACTCCTTTAACTCAGCCAGGGCCATTCCATAAGGAGGACTAGAGATAGATTGCGTATCTGGGAGAAGGTGAATACCGAAGTTTATTTCCCGCTTGGGAGGAATAACAGGTAAGTCATTGGGGAAAACATCTGGAAACTCATTTACAACGGGGACAAACTGAAGAGAAAGGGTTTCAGAATCTACATCCCTCACCCTAACAAGATGGTAAAAGTAACCTTTTGGAATCATCTTTCTAGCTTTAAGGTAAGACAAAAATTGACCTCTAGGCATAGAATTCCCCCCCTTCCACTCTAGGATAGGCGCATTTTGGAACTGAAACTTGACTACACGAGTTCTACACTCTATAGAAGCATAGCAAGCATGTAGCCAATCCATACCAAGAATCACATATAAATCTAACATGTCAAGCTCTACCAACTCAACAAGAGTAACAATATGGGATAAAGAAATGGGACATCTTCTATAGACCCTCTTAGCCACCACAGAATCACCAACATGAGTAGAGATAGAAAAAAGTTCTAGCAACACATCCGGAAGAATATCAAACCTCATAGCCACATATGGCGTCACAAAAGATAAAGTAGCACCCATATCTAATAAAGTATACACATCATGATGAAAAACATTTAACATACTGGTGACTACATCCGGGGAGTTCTCTTGGTCACCTCGGGTTTGGAGAGCATAAAAGCGATTTTCCTTAGGAGCATTCAAATTTGAACCACTAGGAGGAGTTTGCTTGCCCTCTCTTCCCTTAGCCATAAGTACCGGGAAATCTATCATTTTGTGGCCACTCTTAACACAACCATAACAACCATCCATGCCGGCTAGGCACCTACCATCATGCTTCCTTCCATACTTTGTGCAATTAGACATAGCCAATGAAGACTCATTACCATTCCCTCCTTGAGTATTGGGGTTAGACACCCTCCATTTGTTGAAACTTTTTTGTCGAAATCTAGGTCGACCTTGTCCATCGGACATTGCATTAGAGAAATTTCCATCACCGTTCCTAGCCCTTTTTACCTCCCTAGACTTTTCCTTGAGTTTCTCCTCCTCAATTTCTTGTGAATGGACCATAAGATGAGATATGCCCATTTAACCAATGAGTATGGCGGTACGACACTCTTTAACCACCATTTTGGATAGTCTAGTCACAAACATACTCATCTCAGCCGTAGAATCCGCAACCATTGTTGGAGCATACTTAGAAAATTGAGTGAACTTTAGGGCATACTCCTTCACACTCATACTTCCTTGACGCAGGTTAATGAACTCTTTCACCTTTGCATCCCTCATTTCTAGGGGAAAGAACCTATCAATAAAAGCTGATTTAAACACTTCCCACTCTACGGGATCCACTCCTACCATCCTAGCCTATTTCCATTGGTCATAATAACTTGAGAAACCCCTTTCAATTGTTAAGTGGCCAACTCTGTCTTCTCTACCGGAGTCACCCCCATAATTACGAGCAGCTTATAGACCTCATCGACAAACTCTTGAGGATCTTCCTCAACATTGGAGCCATAAAATTCCGGAGGGTTCAATCCCATATTCTTGAAGAGGTCGTACCTACAATTGGGTTAACGGAAGCTACCATCTCTATATTAGCTTATGCCATCATGGTTTGAGCCAACATCTAAAAATTCGACTGATAAGTCCAAACTTACACTTCAAATAAGAAGTTTAAACTGTGACGACCCTAAAAATGAACTACGTAAGCAAGAGCCTCTCATGTGTTGTTGATTTGTTATGTGGTTTTTAGTGGTTAAAACCAGTGTGTAATTTTAGTTTAGTGTTTTTCGTAGTCAAACATCAAGAGACGTCCATTACGTTCGCAGACTAGCCTAGTGTTGGTGCTAGTGTGTGTGTGATGTGTTGTCGTAGTTTTGTGTTTGGTTTGACGTCCTAGGTTAGTGGGAGTAACCCTAGTGTCTAGGAGGGTTGGTATAGGGTCACGACGTCCAGGTACGACTCCCCAAGGACAAACCAAAGGTCCTTGGAGAGGACCCAAACCTTGGCAAGAAGACTACCCAATGTAGTGTGGTCGACGCCAGGCTTGACGCCTTGTCAATTGAATAATGCCCCGTCAAGAAGGGGCGTTAATCCACACTTAGCCTGGGAAGAAAAGTCCCCATTTGGGCAGCTGCAGTCCAAAACGATGCCCACCAGAATGGTCCGTCAATGCATTGACGGTCTATCAATGATGGGTCGTCAATGGGCACTGTAAAAGTTGTCCAAAACCGGCCAAGCCAAGGGTGGGTTGGTAAATTCCCCCCTTGGATAATTAAATGTATGGGCGTTTGTTTTAAGTTGTTTTTAGTATTTTAAGTGTATTAAAGCATTTAAGTGAGGGTTTTAAACTCATTCTTCAAATTAGAATTTCCAAAATCATTATCTCTCTAAAAACTCTCTCTAGTTCATAGAAGAATTGGTGAGTTCTTCATCAAATTTCGAGTGAATTCTTCAAGTGAGGTATGGTTTCTCTTCATCTAGGTGTCATCTTCATCCTAGAGTAAATTTCAAAGGATTTTGCAATGTTTTCAAAAAGTGACTAAAAGCTTGTTTTTGAATTATATCAAGGGTTCTTGCATGAAAATGATTTTAAACGTTTGGTTGTGGATTAATTGATGTTTGTTTATGGTTTTTGAATTAAATACTCCATGAACCCTTGTCGTCTACAAAACCCTAAAATTTGCTATGAAGTGGGTCTATTTCTATAAATTCAATGTTGATGGAATTATGTGTAAAGTGAATTATATTGATATCTCTTGTATTTTTTAATGTTTATTTATGATTAATTGTTGATAATGGGTGAATTAAGTGTGGTAAGCCTTATGGGTGAAGTATTGGTGATTGCTTGGATTTTTGGTGATTTTTGTTATGGCTTTGGACTATGGTAAGAAGGCTTGAACTCTCTTTATTGAATTGATTATTGTTGGTATGTTAAATCCACCTTTGGTGGAAGGGTTATATCTTATTCTTTTGTGATATTATTGTGAATTGTAGCCATGAAGTCATTGGTGAAGTTGTTGTATAATGTTGGAATATTGTATTATTGAGAATTGAGGCCATGAAGGGCATTATATGAGTGTTATTATATTGATGTGTTATTATACATATATGAGGCTATATGTAAAGTCTTATATGAAGCTATATGTAAAGTTTGTGTGAAGCTATGATGTGAAGATGTTCAAATGGTATTAATGTGATATTGTATAAAGTGTTATTATGCTAATGCGAAAGCATATTTCTCTTGAAATGGTGATATGTGGTGATAATGGACTGTGATGAGTCTTTATAAGATGATGTTGTAGTTCATATTCTAGACTTGAGTATTTTGTCTTGTGTTATGAAAGCTTGATTATATACATGAATGTTTGGTTGGGCTATGAATTAATAATGGAGCTCTTCCTATAAATGCTAAAAGAGGAATTCTAGGCCAAGACTTGAATTGGAAGACTTAAGCATAGTGCCTTTTCACGAGTCTAGCTTTCCTAAGTAAATTTATAACCTTGAAGGATGGGCCTTAGGGTGATGTTCCCTTCTTGAGTGAAATGATAGACTTAGATATGGATGGATCCGGAACGGCATGAGAATCCATATCTAAGAAAGTCAAATGAGCTATCCTTATGAACCTAGATTGGGTATGACTAAGAAATGGAGCATTTCTTGGGAAGAGGTACTATGAGTTGGTTGAACTAGAAAAGGAACCCTCTCTAGTACATATGTGATGGAATACTCTATGGAAACCAAGGCTAAGCACCGAGTGGATGTGGTTAGGATGGTGTCCTAGTTGAGCATGAGATTAGGCACAATGAATATCCTTGGACATCTCTTAAACCATGTGCCAACATGGGTTGCTTTTAGTTCTACCCTTGGCAAGTAGAACAACCTCCACGGAGTAGGATAGACTCTAGATTCCATACCTTGCTAGTGTGGTCTATGTCGGTTAAGGCCTATTTCCATCATATGGGATGTGCACTCTAGTATTGGATAGGTTCTACAACGTTTAGGTAGTAGTATGGGATGCTATCTACATACATATATGTCCCTTAGGGCTATTATGTGATTGTCCCCTATATACATATATGTCTCTTAAATTGTTTTATAAAGAATGTTGACTTAGTATGTAATAATGTAATGATAAAACCCTTTTCTATGGTAACTCTTAGGAACACTTAGGTGTATATGAAGAGGTCGTATGGGCGGTCACTTCATTATTCACTTAAGTGTGGCTTAGGGTGACTTGAGATAGAGGCTTAAATTGTAATGAAGGAACTACTTTGCTATCTTGTTTAAGTATTGTACACTTGTGTTAATTGAGTTGTAAATGAAGTGAATATGGTCTTATTTGTGAATGGTGACTTGAAATGTGGGTTTTATGCTTGTGGTTGTAAAGGTTTGTTAAAGAAGGTCTTAAAAGCATACATTCCTTGTAAATGTCCGTTGTGCCTATTTTCTTGCATGGTCATCATACTTACTACTTATTGTACTAATTCCATATTTCTGTATTGTTACAAGTGTAGGTGGTGGAAGGTGAGGAGATCTTTTGAGGAAGCTTGGGATATTGACTCTTCTCAAGAAGCTTGGTATGTCCTCATATATTCGAGGACATAGTTGTTACCTTTCTAGTATTTCTATTTAGACATTGTATAAGACTTCTATTTTGTTGTAAAAGGCTGTGTCCCTAAGCTGTTCTACTCGTGTCTAATATGGTACATGAGACTTAGAAATTCTACTTCTTTACATTTGAAGGATTTTATGAGTATTTTGGATTTGTTTTAAAAAGTGTTTTTATTCCTTACGGTTTTTATTACCAAATGCGATGAATGAATGCTAAGAGGCTTGTATTAGACCTCCGAGAGGTCGAGTACGCATGTTACGACTTGGGGGTATTTCCGGGTCGTGACAAACTTGGTATCAGAGCATAAGGTTTTGAAATTGTCCCTTAAGATTCAAAGTCTCATATGCCACGTCTAGTATAGTCTTGTTCATCGATGTGAGTCGCGATACATTTATGAGCGAGAGGCTATAGGACGGTAGAAGTTTCACTTCTTTCATTAATCTTTATGTCGTGCCTTAGAGTTTGTTCTATAAGTATCTTTCCTAATCCATCTCTTGTGTTTATAGAAAATGAATGCGAGGGATAATCCTAGGAGAGCGGAAGAGGAGAATGTGGATGGGGGAGTTCCTCCCCAAGGTCTTCAAGGTGACTAAGTCCCCATAGGCAATCAAGAGAATGAGGTTTCGATGGTTCCCCCGTCCATGACTAATGAAGAGATTAGGGTGGCTTTTCTAACTCTAGTTCAGGCCGTGACGGCTCAATCAAATAGAGATGTAGGGCCTAGGGTGAATGCTAATGAGAGTACGGCGACCTCAAGGTTGAGAGACTTCATAAGGATGAATCCTCCTATATTTTTGGGCTCTAGAATTGGAGAAGATCCCAAAGGATTCTTGGATGAGATTTACAAAATTGTGGATGCTATGGGAGTATCTTCTAAAGAGAAAGCGGAATTGGCTTCATACCAATTGAAGGAGGTGGCCCAAATTTGGTACGCTCAATGGAAGGAAAATAGGCCGGAGGAAGTGGGTCCTATAGAATGGGAGGAGTTTAAGGAAGCATTCTTGGGTAACTACTTTCCCCTAGAAAAGAGAGAGTGAAAAATTGAGGAGTTCATTAATCTTAGGCAAGGTAATATGAGTGTGGAGGAGTATGCTTTGAAGTTCTCTATGTTGTCTAGGTATGCTCCATCTTTGGTGTCTAACTCTAGAGAAGAAATGAGTACGTTTGTTACCGGTGTATCTGACTTGGTGAAAGAAGAGTATCGTGCGACAATGCTCCATGGTGACATGAACATCTCTAGGCTTTTTTTGTATGCTCAATCTATTGAGGAGTCCAATATGACTAGGGTGAGGAAAGACTAGAAAAGGGGTAGGTATGAGGATCAAGGACAACCTAGGTTTAAGAAGAGGGCTCCAAATTAAGATTTCTCAAGTGCTCCTAAGGTTAACCTTGAAGGAGGTGGTGGTTCTCATGTTGCTAAGCCTACTTGTTCCACTTGTGGAAAGAAGCATTTTGGGAAGTGTCTATCCGGCACTAGTGGTTGCTAGGGTTGTGGGAAAAATGATCACAAGGTGAGAGATTGTCCTAATATTGTGGCTAAAGGAAGGAATGCTAGGAAAGCTCCTTATATTGGTCCTAGTGTTGATGGTAAAGAAAGGAATCGTTTCTATGCTCTTCAAGCTAACGAGGAAGCAAATCCGGATGAAGGTGCCGGTAAGTCATAATTTCTAGTTTTGTGTTGGAATCCTTTTGTGTTGGTTTAGATGGGTTTCTCCTAAGTGGGGGATGGTATGTTGAATGATGAGTTGAGGTGAGTTTGGATATTCTTGTCTCTTTCTTCTATTCCTAATCAAGCTTGAGTCATAGAATTGTAGAAGCATGATGCATGGTTTTTGGAGTCTTGTGTGAAAAATGAGTTTCTATATTCTCCTTATAATGATGCATGCTTTAAATTGAGTTCTTGATTTAAATGGGAAAATGAGTTTCATGATTGTTGTTCTCCTTATATGCATAAATTGGTGAGTTGCTAAAAGTTGTTAGAGTTGATTAGTTGAGCATGCTTAAGAGTGTTCTTGAAAATTGCATGGTGTGTCTATTGCTTATTGGGTTCCTTGATGTGGAAATGGGCTTGGTAATGTGGAGAAGGAAGTTCCTCCAATAATGAAACGAAAAGAATGATAATGTGATGTGCATAAAGAGTTAGTGAATGTGCTTTTACTTTCTTGAATTGCATGATGCTTATATGAGGATTAGATGTGGAGTTGTTTTTCCTCCTATGTTCTGTATATTGTTTATATGATTAAATGCTTGATGGTGGGCTGTTTACTTTGGTTGCTTCCCTTAATGTGTTTTAAGTGTCATTCGAGGACGAATTTTCCCAAGTGGGGGATAATGTAACGACCCTAAAAATGAACTAGGTAAGCTAGAGACTCTCATGTGTTGTTGATTGGTTATGTGGTTTTTAGTGGTAAAAATCAGTGTGTAATGTTAGTTCAGTGTTTTTCGTAGTCAAACATCAAGAGACGTCCATGACGTTCGCAGACTAGCCTAGTGTTGGTGCTAGTGTGTGTGATGTGTTGTCGTAGTTTTGTGTGTGGTTTGAGGTCCTAGGTTAGTGGGAGTGACCCTAGTGTATAGGAGGGTTGGTATAGGGTCACGACTCCCCAAGGACCAACCAAAGGGTCCTTGGAGAGGACCAACCAAAGGGTCCTTGGAGAGGACCCAAACCTTGGCAAGAAGACTGCCCAAGGCAGTGTGGTCGACGCCAGGCTTGACGGCTCGTCAATTGAATGACGCCCCATCAAGAGGGGGCATGACTCCACACTTAGCCTGGGGAGCAAAGTCCCCATTTGAGCAGCTGCAGTCCCAAACGACGCCCACCAGAATGGTCCGTCAATGCATTGACGGTCTGTTAATAATGGGTCGTCAATGGGCACTATAAAAGATGTCCAAAACCGGCCAAGCCAAGGGTGGGTTGGTAAATTACCCCCTTGGATAATTAAATGTATGGCCGTTTGTTTTAAGTTGTTTTTAGTATTGTAAGTGTATTAAAGCATTTAAGTGAGGGTTTTAAACTCATTCTTCAAATTAGAATTTCCAAAATCATTCTCTCTCTAAAAACTCTCTCTAGTTCGTAGAAGAAGACGAAGAAGAGCTAGGACTTGGAACTGGTGAGTTCTTCATCAAATTTCGAGTGAATTCTTCAAGTGAGGTATGGTAGCTCTTCATATAGGACTCATCTTCATCCGAGAGTCAATTTCAAAAGATTTTGCAATATTTTCAAAAAGTGACTAAAAGCCTGTTTTTGAATTCTATCAAGGGTTCTTGCATGAAAACGATTTGAAGCGTTTGGTTATGGATTAATTGAAGTTTGTTTGTCGTTTTTGAATGAAATACTCCATGAACCCTTGTCGTCTACAAAACCCTAAAATTTTCTATGAAGTGGGTCCATTTCTATAAATTCAATGTTGATGGAATTATGTGTAAAGTGAATTGTATTGATATCTCTTGTGTTGTTTAATGTTTATTTATGATTAATTGTTGATAATGGGTGAATTAAGTGTGGTAAGCCTTATGGGTGAAGTATTGGTGATTGCTTGGATTTTTGGTGATTTTTGCTATGTCTTTGGATTATGGTAATAAAGCTTGAACTCTCTTTATTGAATTGATTGTTGTTGGTATGTTGAATCCACCATTGGTGGAAGGGTTATATCTTATTCTTGTGTGGTATTATTGTGAATTGTAGCCATGAAGGCATTGGTGAAGTTGTTGTATAATGTTAGAATATTGTATTATTAAGAATTGAGGCCATAAAGGGCATTATATGAGTGTTATTATATTGATGTGTTATTATACATATATGAGGCTATATTTAAAGTTTGTGTGAAGCTATGATGTGAAGATGTTCAAATGGTATTAATGTGATATTGTATAAAGTGTTATTATACTAATGTGAAAGCATATTTCTCTTGAAATGGTGATATGTGGTGATGATGGACTATGATGAGTCTTTATAAGATGATGTTGTAGCTCATATTCTAGACTTGAGTATCTTGTCTTATGTTATGAAAGCTTGATTATATACATGAATGTTTGGTTGGGCTATGACTTAGTAATGGAGCTCTTCCTATAAATACTAAAAGAGGAATTCTTCGCCAAGACTTGAATTGGTTGACTTACGCATAGTGCCTTTTCATGAGTCTAGCTTTCCTAAGTAAATTTATAACCTTGAAGGATGGGCCTTAGGGTGATGTTCCCTTCTTGAGTGAAATGATAGACTTAGAGATGGATGGAGCCCGAACAGCATGAGAATCCTTAACTAAGAAAGTCAAATGAGCTATCCTTATGAACGTAGATTGGCTATGACTAAGAAATGGGGCATTTCTTGGGAAGAGGTACTATGAGTTGGTTGAACTAGAAAAGGAACCATCTCTAGTACATATGTGATGGAATACTCTATGGAAACCAAGGCTAAGCACCGAGTGGATGTGGTTAGGATGGTGGCCTAGTTGAGCATGAGATTAGGCACAATAAACATCCTTGGACATCTCTTAAACCATATGCCAACATGGGTTGCTTTTAGTTCTACCCTCGACAAGTAGAAAAACCTTCACGGAGTAGGACAGACTACGGATTCCATACCTTTTTAGTGTGGTCTATGTCGGTTAAGGCCTATTTCCATCATATGGGATGTGCACTCTAGTATTGGATAGGTTCTACAATGTGTAGGTAGTAGTATGTGATGCTATCTACACATGGCACGAGTAGGCTTAGAAAGATACTAAAGTGAGTTCCCTAAGCCTTAGGGCTATTATGTGATTGTCCCCTATATGCTTGTATGTCTCTTAAATAGTTTTATAAAGAATGTTGACTTAGTATGTTATAATTTAATGATAAAACCCTTGTCTATGGTAACTCTTAGGAATAATTAGGTGTATATGAAGAGGTTGTATAGGCAGTCACTTCATTATTCACTTAATTATGGCTTAGGGTGACTTGAGATAGAGGCTTAAATGGTAATGAAGGAATTACTTTGCTATCTTGTTTAAGTATTGTACACTTGTGTTAATTGAGTTGTAAATGATGTGAATATGGTCTTATTTGTGAATGGTGACTTGAAATGTGGGTTTTATGCTTGTGGTTGTAAAGGTTTGTTAAAGAAGGTCTTAAAAGCATACATTCCTTGTAAAAGTCCGTTGTGCATGTTTTCTTGTATGGTCATCATACTTGGTACTTATTGTACTAATTCCATATTTCTCTATTGTTACAAGTGTAGGTGGTGGAAAGTGAGGAG
>JAJOOO010020456.1:0-37957 GCA_029582685.1 Solanum piurae
CACCTACGGACCGTGAATGGACTTACGGTCCGTAGATGACCTCCGTGAATGCGTTTTTCTGCATTTCCTTCAGCTATCTCTAAACTTCCGCGCCTGAACACCTTTCCTGCAAAACATGATAAAAAACATAAAAACCAATATAAAAAGGCCCTAGACACACACAACTTGTAAGTGAAACGTATTAGAAATACCGTAAACTCACGGTATATCAGCAAGTGCCTAGTTGGCACGGGTAATTGCTATGCTTGTGGTAAGAGCGGCCACATGAGGAGGGACTGCCCTATGCTAAAGGTTCAAGGAAGGGAAAATTCTCAAGCACAAGCAAGTGTCCCAAATCCCAATGCTCCTAAGAAGAATCGCTTCTATGCTCTCCAATCCCGAGGTGATCAAGAGGGCTATACGGATGTTGTGACCGGTATGTTACAAGTATTTTCAATTAATGTTTATGCATTGTTGGATCCCGGTGCCACTTTGTCTTTTATAACCCCTTTAGTGGCAATGAAGTTTGATATGCTTCCCGATGTCTTAGATGAACCCTTTTCGATTTCTACCTCGGTGGGTGATTCCATAGTTGCTAAAAGAGTTTATAGGGGTTGTCCTATATCTTTTCCCAATAGAGTCACTTTTGTTGATTTGGTGGAACTTGATATGTTAGACTTTGATGTTATATTGGGGATGGATTGGCTTCATGCTTGTTTTGCGTCCATAGAATGTAGGACCCGAATTGTGAAGTTTCAATTTCCTAATGAACCCATTTTAGAATGGAAGGGAGGAAATTCCGTTCCTAGGGGAAGGATAATTTCATGTCTAAAAGCTTGTAAGTTAATTTCTAAGGATAATTTCATGTCTAGGCGCTGGATGCTGAATATGGTTACATGTGTCTGTATCATAAGACGATGCAGGTCAACTGGCATTACTACATTGAATGTACGAGTATGCGAGTTGGAATGCTAAACACAACTTAAGCTTGAAAAGGATTTGAAAGGACCACTTACCTTGGCTTTACTCAACTCATGAATAACTCAACTCAAAATGCAGTGTAAAACAAAAATAATAGTGCAATTTATACAAAGCATTTAGAACAGTAAGTAACAACTCAATTTGTTAAGGATATGCATTAAAAAAACTCAATTTTACTCATATATCAAAGTAATATAGTTTCTGTGGGAGATTCTCTAACCGACAACCACCACTATGAGTCTAAGTGGTGATACAACGTCTTGCCCACGCTGTCAGAACTGTCCTATACTTTTCCGTCATATAGAACACCTTAACTAAGTGGATCCACTAGTCTTATGCTAAAAGCATCTTAAGGAGTCATCTAAAAAGTATGATCATTTACTAGACATGATGGCTACATGGTTTATGGAGATTTGAGTTATTATGACCTCGCGTCCCCATATCGGTGCTCAATACTACTCCCAAAATGTACTTAGCTCATGTGTTTTTAAAACAAACTTCTTTCTTTGGTTTGTGATAATTACTCAAAACTTAGCTTAAAAGCTCTCTTGGAAATCGGTGTTTCCCTTTTCTTGTTCAAATGTGAAAATATTTTTAAACTCTTGGGAATATTTAGTTCCCTTATAACTTTTTGAGAAAAATGAACTCAACTCTTTACTCTTTGCTTAACTTGAAACTTAAGTCTTAAAACAAAGTTAAAACGTTTGTGAAAGACTTTTTGAAAAGACTCTAAGAACTTCCTAGACTTGGCTCTTAACTTTCCTTGAATTTGAAATTTTTGGATTCAAGGTTATGATTCATGTTTCGAGATGATTTCTAGATGTTTAAAAGTCATTTAGAGTAGTTAGAATCAATAGGAAGTGTTAGTACACTTTAGAAGGACTTAGACGGGCTAAACGATGAAAAACTGGTGAAAAACGATGATTCGGGCGCATCCATGATGCGCCGCACCAGCCCCAACTTTCTGAGGTACATTTCAGGCGCACTGCTGGCGTGCCGTGCCACCCTCTCGTGCGCTACATGGGCGCATCGCGCCAGCCTCCCTTCAGGCAAAATTCTGACGAAATTTTGATCTCGTTTTCTGATCCTAAATTATTTTAATCCTATTCTTTTTCTCAAATTCACTTTAGATTCATGCACCCAAATCATATACACAAAAATCTAACCCAAAAAACTCAAGGAAACAACACTTTAACATTAAGAAACTCCTTAATCCCAACTCATATTCAAGAATGAAATCAATTCAAGAACAACTATCAAGAACATCAAATTCTCAATCTTTTTAGGATGAAAATACGCTGAATTAAACATGCTTGGTGCGTGGGTGAACTAATACAACGCTATGTGATCTCACATACCTCATAGGGATCCCCCCTTGACGAAATCCACGATCTTAGTGAAAGAACTTGACGATTTCCTTGTTTCTCCTTCTCTTTTCTCTTCTTCTTTTCTCTTCTCTAAAACCCTAACTCTTTTTCCAAAAGTGTAAACTGAATAAGATCAGTTTAGACCCCAATTAATTACCCAAAAATGAATTAAAATAATTAGGTAAGGAAAAGACCAAACTACCCTTCTAAAATCCGGATTGGAGATTTCCTTATTTGAACATCCCAACTTCGAATAGGCATATCTCACTCATACGAACTTGGAATAGTGCAAACTCGGTGGCGTTGCAAAGATTATTCTACGATCTTTCCTACGATATCTGGAACCACACCTAACTCATCCGGAGCTAGGAGTTATGATCGTTTTAAGTTGACCAAAAATTCAACTTAACAAACTTAACAAATTTTCCAGATTTTATATTCTTTCCAAAATTGGCTATTTCCAATTCTTTAACTTCTTCCTAGTTATTTCAAATTGGCAAGATGTTACAAAGAAGCTTGACTGGATTTGAAAAATTGCATGCCCCAATAAAATCAAAGCTTGCATCTGGCTCATTCAACACAATAGACATCCTAGCTCCCACTACCTCAACAGAATTTGCCTGAACATACAACCAAGTTGTCAAACCTATGACCACCCGAAAGAAGATATTGAACATATATTCTTTAGCTGCACCAAAGCCCTCAAGTTTTGTGATGCCATCATGGCAAACTATACCTCTAACCATAAGCTAGATAGAAACATGCTCTCCTTGGACAATTTACAGAACATCTGGAACTGCACTGGCACCAAACTCTATAACAACCACATCTCCTGGGATAATATCCTCCCTCAGAGGGGTTGCTAAGATTTTTCGAGTGTTTTTTATCGAAGGAAACATGCAAAGAGAAAGGAAAATTTATGTTCTTGTTTGACGTGAATAAAAAGACACAAAATTTCAGAGAAATTTAGACTTGTTATATTGCTAGTCAAAACCCTTATAATGACTCGGACACATGATTATTCCATGCACTTCTAGAAACTATTAACCACTAGGATTTGACATGTGTTCCTCCATGTCGGCTCATGTGCTTGGATAGCAACGACCAACCATTCAACCAATCCAGAGAAATTGTGACTCTTTAAATTGCTAGTCAAAGGCCCTGAGATCTTTTACATTGGTCCAAACACATGATATTCGATGCCCTTCTAGAAACTACTAACCACTAGGATTTTGACACGTGTTCCTCTATGTCGGCTCATATGCTTGGCTAGCAACGGCCAATCTCTCAACCTTAAGCGCTCTTTTGCTCATTTAGGGTTCGTTTGGTAGATTGTATTAACAAAAATAATGTATGCATTACCTTTGTGTATTAGTAGTACCTTGTTTGGTACATGTTTTCATGCTATGTATAATTAATATTTGCATTAGTTATACACTTTATTGTGTATTAAGGTGTTCATTACTAATATTATGGATTTCTAGATATTAGTAATGCAAGAGTTCCGAGGTGGAGCAAGAATTTGATGTTTATGGGTTCTACATTTTAAAATTGAACAAAAATATCAAGCTAATATAATAATCGTCAACATTACCTTAGATGTTGTTGTTGTAAAAACTTAATTTATTAACACGAATGTTTGAATAATTCAATTCAAAGTTCTAAAATATTTTGGTAATATATATTGATTTCATAGCTTCACCATTGAGCCATTTGTCTTAAAAGTTGAAATTTCGGAAAACAAACAACAATTTAATTAATATAATTAGTTATCAATACGTGGGACAACCCTAGAATCAAAGATTAAAAATTAATTTTTAAATAAATGTTACAAAATATACAAGCAAATAATTTTTTCTTTAAAAGAATAAAGGAAGAACCGAGGAGGAATGAGAAATAGTATACATACCTGAGGCAAATAGGGGTGGGCATGGTATGATATATATCAAATTACCATATAATATCAAAATTTTTGATACCGTAATTATGGTATTATGGTATTTGGTATGGTATATGATATACATTTTATTTTTTTTGGAATTCGGTACGGTATTTGGTATTTAAAAATGACATACCGGAATAACAAATACCATACTGAAGTATATAATTACATAAATAACATGTACACACACACACACACATATATATATATATATATACACATCGATGGCAGATTTTGTTGTCATTTTATTCTTTTAAAATTGAATATATTAAAGGAATTGACAATTCTCTTGCAGATTTCTTATCAAGAAACGTCCAATATGGACAATCAGACACAAATTCTTGTCAATAGGATTTATGAAAAAATGTCGGGTTGTCATTGACAGGGTGTGCAGAATTTATTATGCATAATTATGCAGTGTATAAAACATGATTAGTATAAAAACAAGGTAGATGCATGATTATGCAGTGTATAAAATATTTCTGTCTAATATTAATTTGGCAGATTTCTTATCAAGAAACATTTTCATTTTCATTGCAAATTTCTTATCAAGAAACGTCCAATATGGACAATCAGACACAAATCTTTGTCAATAGGATTTATGAAAAAATGCAGGGCTGTCATTGACAGGGTGTGCGAAATTTATTATGCATAATTGTGCAGTGTATTAAACCTTTATGGTATTTAGAAGATAAAACCTTAATAACTATATTAAAGGTAATTAATTTAAATAGAGATCTAAAAGAAAATTTTTTATAGCTCATTATAGATGAAAGATATAGAGAAGAATTTGAATTCTCACTATATGATGGTGAAGAAATAGTATATCTAGATACATCAGATTATTATTTCTCTGAATAAAATGAGCCTAAAAGAAGTTATAGATCTGCTAAATGATTTAGTAGAAAGTCATAAACAAATAACTAAGATTGAAGCTAATAGAGATAGAGATAATATCTCTAAAATAAAATATCCCAGGTAGGATTACAAATTTAATAGAAAAAACTGAAAAATTTGACAAAAGAGTTAGTCAAAAATACATAAATGGACTTCTAGCTGAGAAATTCACAAATAAAAGTTCATATAAAAAATGTAGCCTGGATGAAAAACTCATTCAAGAATTTTTGAAAAAAACAAAAAAAAAGGATGAATTAGAACAATCTAGAATAGAAATTCTTGAAGAAAAAACAGAAAGAGAACAAAAGGGTCAGGGAAAAACCCTGAACAAAATGAAAGAAAAAACCTGAACAAAATGAATGAACTAGACGAACTAGTTTATGCCTTAGAAGACTTAGATCTTTCAGATCTAAAACTAGATCTTTCAGATCAAACACTAAAAGTTTTAATGAACAAAGGAGAAACAGGAAGACCCCAAGGAAAATTCAAAAAAGGGGAAGGATCAAGATCAATAAAAGAAGAAATCTGGAAACAAGCCAATATGGAAAGAAATTTTGCCCCTAAAGCAAAAAAAGAATACAGATTTTGTCAGTCAATATCATAATGATAATAAATCTAAATATATGCCTAATAGACTCTCAAGTGGAGATGCAAGATCAATCCAATTCTTAGATCTAAATCGTAAAAGAGAACCCGAAGTAGATCTAGATATATGGGCTCAGAATATATTTCTCTTTTTCCTATTAGGAAAAGTTGTAAGTTATTCTAATGAAGAAAAACATACAATTATGATAAACACTTTCACTGGAAAAGTAGGTGACTGGTATGCAGGATTGTCAGATGATGCAAGAGGAATCATAAAAAATAATACTATCGAAGGATTAAAACAATCCCTCCAAGAAGGAATAAAAACCCTTGTACAATTAGTAGGAAATGAATTCTTAGGTGGAGAAGGAATTCCCACCCAGAATAAAGAAAAAGAGAGAACAATTGCAAAAGAGCAATTAGAAAAATTGCAAATTTGCAAAATGAGTTATATTCATCAATACACTTGTGAATTCGAAGAATATTACTACAAAATATTTGATAGTAGTAAAGAAATGCAACCTTACCTTGAAAAATACTTTAAAAAATTACCCGACTTTTGGGCCAAATACTTCAAGGAAGAATACGAAAAAGAAAACCTTGTAGGAGATACTCTTGGTCAAAGGATATCTTTTAAAAAAAATAAACTTGGGCAGCTGTATGGCACATAACATACAAACAAAAGCTAAAAGAATAAATACTCAAATCTACTGTTTAGATACAAATGCAGCCACTCAGTGGGGATGTGATAATAAACCCTACAAAAAAAGAAGAAAGTACAAAAAAGGGTTAATTCGAAGGAAAAATATTTCAAAAAAAAATTATATACCCTAAAGAAGGTATTATAAAAAGAAAAATAATTTCAAAAAACCAAAATCTACAGAAAAATGCAAATGCTACAACTGTGGAGAAGGACATAAAAGTTACGAATGTAACAAAAAGAGAGTAAAAATATTAAAAATTGATAGACAAGAAATTGATTCCGACTTCGAATCAATCACCTCAATAAAAAGTGATGATTTCTACGAAGAAATATACGAAGAATACTCATCTAGCTCAGAAGAAGAATCTGACTAAATGAATAAAGAAATACAACAAGAAGGAGAAAATTCAGTTCAAATATTAGAAACTAAAGAAGATCAAAGGGGGATACGCCCTAAACGCAACTTTTGACAGAGAATTATTTAAGAAAATCCAAGAATTACAATTAAAACTCAAAACCGAGGATAATATATTCAACAGAATGCAAAGAATGTTTGCAAGAAACAAAATTTCTTATCATGAAGTAGAAAAAGTAATAGAAATTACCCAAACAACAGGAAGACATAATTTAAACCTGTTAACGAAACCAATGATTGAACAGATCCTTAGGAAAATTCCTGAAAAGAAACGAAGAAAGATGAATTATGTTCATTTGGGAGGAATCCAAATACTAGTTAAATCGACTTTCAAAGAAGAAATTAGTTGTCCTATTATCGTAAATCTTTCGGACGAAAGATTAATAAATGCAAAAGAAGAAAATCTTGGAATAATAGAAGACAACTTAGCCTATACCAAACTCTTATTCACTTACTATTCCAAATATAGTATATCGCTTAAAGATGCAAATTTTAATGATTCATTAAGCTTGCATTTTTAGGTTAAAAGAAATGACCTATTCAAACCATGTAATCATATTATGAGCATTTATTACCAAGCTCTATATACGGTCACTAATTCCAATTATGGAAATGTCTATAAAAATAAGGGAATGATCGAAATAGATCAAGAATGTGTAGGAATTGCAAGAATTAAGCAGAAATTAAACATGCACAAATTCCAGAAGAATATGAAATTCGATTTGGAAAAACACAAGAAATTGGAAGTTCTAATAACAACCCTAGACTTTCAATAGAATATGAAAGAAATACCATAAGAAAAAATTTGTCACATAGATATTCTAAAAGAATTACCGAAGTATCCAACAGTTCTAAAATTTTAGGAAGGATTTTCAATGGAACAGAATGGATAAAGCAAGAGATGCTTATACAAACTGACGCTACAGCCAACCATGTCAATGGCATCATTTTAGAAGGTTTGCCGATATACGAAGGAACACCTTATACCTATAAAACCTTTGAAGGTAACAATTACAATTGTAAAAAAATGGTAGAATTACCAATATAATTGGACACAATTAGAATAAATGTACCTTGTTATATTACTAATCACGAATGTGATCATAATCTTATTCTAGGAAACATGTTCCTTGTAAGTCTAAATGACTACAACATAGGAAAAGAAGGAATAGAAATAAGCTATAAAAATCAAACTTGTTTCATACCAAAAATTTAAAACAATGCCCAAATAAACGTCATTCAGGGTATCAGTGTTCATAGAAATAACTTTCTATGATACAAAATTAACAACCTGTTGTCAAATTGACAATGGATCCGAAGCTAGTTTAGCAAAAGCTTTTTTAATAAAAGATTGGGATATCAATAAAAATAACATATCAATGATTGATATTATAGGTAATAAATAAAGACTATCACAGTAAAAAAAAAAGTAGAAATAATTTTCGGACCCAAAATCGTTTCTATAAATAAATTATTTGCCTACGATAAACTGGAAACAGATATATTATTAGGAAATGATTTTCTCCAACAATTTCAGGATTATCATCAAATATTATATATGATAAGCCTTAAAACCCCTTGTGTATATTTTATTAAAGTCCCAAGAAAGCAAAATCCATATACTCTAGAAAAAGAAAAAGGAAATTATAAAAGAAAATATCTAGAACACCTAAGAAGGATTTCTTGTAAATGCCTCAATTTAGAATGGATAAAAGAAAATTTACAAAAATCATATGGTGAAAATCCCTTAGAAAAATGGAAAAAGAGAATCACGAAAAAGCCAACTTAACTCTTCAAGATCCTAGTATCATCAGTAGAGTACCAATGCTCTATAATGAAGAAGACAAAATTGAGTTCAAAGTTCAAATTAAAGAATTAATCAATTTGAAATTAATCAGACCAAGTAAAAGTCCTCATAGCAGTCCGGCATTTATGGTAAGAAACCACGCCGAAATAAAAAGAGGAAAAGCTAGAATGGTCATAAATCACAATGAATTAAATAAAAATTGTGTTTTTGATGTATACTTTATTCCTAACAAAAACAATTTAATCAACCTTGCAAAGGAAAAAAATATTTTTCTAAATTCGACTGCAAAAGCGGATTTTGGCAGATAAAACTAGAAGAAAAAGTTATACCATTAACATCATCCAGCACTCCCAATGGTCACTATGAATGGATAGTAATGTCATTTGGATTTAAAAATGCCCCACAAATCTTTCAAAGAAAGTTGGATAAAATATTTTCTGAAAAAGAATTTCTAATTGTCTACATAGACGATATGCTAATATGTTCTAAAACATATTAGGAACAACTGACACATCTAAAAGAATTTTCAGAAATATGTTTCCAAAATGGAATCATCCTAAGCAATAAAAAGAGAGAGATAAATAAAAATGAAATAGAATTCTTAGGAATGATTATTTCAAAATATGGAATAGAATTGCAAACTCATATCTCTAAAAATAATAGAGTTTCCTGACAAGTTAACAACTAAACAGGAAATACAAAGATTTCTAAGATGTCTTAACTATACAGGTGAATTTATTTCGGATCTAGCAAAGAAAAGGAATATACTGCAAACATTAATAAGAAAATTCAATAGACTTGGATGAACTGAGGAACACACACAATGTGTCAAAAAACTCAAAGAAGAATGTGCAAAATTACCAAAGCTTAGATTACCTGACGAAAAAGATAATCTAATCCTACAAACAGATGCCTCCGATTATCATTGGGCAGCATTATTACAAGCAAACTTAAACGAATTATATAGGTACACTAGCGGAACGTTTAACGAAGCTGAAGTCAAATATTCGACTAATGAAAAGGAATTACTAGAAATTGTTCGAGTAATAAGAAAATTTTCAACTTTTCTTTTACCCAAACAATTTATTATTAGAACTGACAATACTCAGGTGTCAGGATTAATATTTAACAAACTCCCTTCTAAGCCTCAATACAGAAGATTACATCGATGACAGGTTTTATTGTCATTTTATTCTTTTAAAATTGAATATATTAAAGGAATTGACAATTCTCTTGCAGATTTCTTATCAAGAAACGTCCAATATGGACAATCAGACACAAATTCTTATCAATAGGATTTATGAAAAAATGCAATCTGTGGATAAATCCATAGATGACAAAAGCCGTAAATTATTCAAAATCATAGATGAATTAGCAAGCTTGTCTGAGCAATCAACGATGATGCAGTATGAGATTCAACAACTCAGTACTGAACAAGCAGAAAATATGAGTGAATTTTTACTCCTATGTGAACATTTGGATCCTTGTCCAAAATGGAATTCAAATCCAAAAGGGAATATTACTCCCAATAAAGTGTCAGAGATGTTCCACTAGCACCTAGTGCCAAAAACATCTCGACGGTAAACCCGGATATGCTGAAACCACAGTCTAAGGACGAAGGTAAAATCCGAGAAGATTATAAATAAAAAAAATAAAGATGCTACTTCCTCTAAGGAAGATAAAAGCATATCCTCAGCGATAGCTGAAAGAATTATTTCTGGGAAACCAGAAAGAAACATTAACAAAGTTCTTACGGGAACAAAAGTTTTTTCATCCTTTCAGGTTGGAAAGCAGCACCTAAAAGAAGAAGAATATCTTGCATTTACAAGATATATCTACAATCTTCCAGAAGAAAGCGGAGAAACATATGGAGTTCTAGGGACAACCAGCTTGTTTCCTCGAATTTCTGTATTCCCAAATGAGTCACTGGGTTTTACAGCCCAATTATTCGAATTCGGTTATCTGGATCGGGTCTATGCAAAACCAGATCTACAAGAATTATCTCAATTACCATCACAATTGGTAAAATCAATACAACAATATGTTGAAGGCTAAGGTGTTTATTGCCGGTTCTTTAGTATAGCCATGAAAAGCAAAGATTTGCAGTTTTACTTTCCCATAATTAATTACATCACAGTGGAAAAATTAAAAAAATTTAACGTTAAGGCCACATGAGTTGATAAAAAATTACCCCATTTGAACAAAAAATGGATCCAAACTAGACGAGTGTTGGGAATCAAAGCGTTGTATTTTATTCTCAAATGATTTTATGATGAAGATTACAAAGTATTAGATAATACATCTACTTGGGTTTTAATAACCAAAGAAAAAACTAAATCCAAAATCATGAGAGAATTTTTTTTTGATTTTGACCGTCACAGGTTAGAAGCAACAGAAGAAACTTGGAAGTTAGCCTGTAAATTTCTTGAACACAGACATTCACCAAATGAAGAAGAATAAATCAAGAAAGTACTCAAGAAGGAAGAAGCCAAAAGCAGCCAAGATGTAGACAAATCAAGAAACGTAAGCACTTACGTCATCAAGAAAGAGACGTAAAAGGAATCTTAAAAAGAAGATGAAGACAACACACCTTATCTTTTATCTTCACATGGTCAGGGAATCTTATCACATTGTCGGCCATAATCAAAAGCAAAGGACTAAAAGAACAATTATGTAATAGTTAAGGGAGGTCCCTTAAGAAATAAGAATTGTAATAAGTCCGTCCTTGTATCTATAAAAGGAGAAGAAAAATGCTCTAAGAGGTAGACTACATATTTCTTTGAAAACACCTATTAGATAAAAAATGATAGGTATCTTAAGGAGTGAGTAGAAACTTCTCCCGTCACGAAAAAGTATTTTCTAGTATGTCTTAAGTATATGTAAAATATATATGGTTTGTTTATGAGAATAATATTATGAAATAAACAGTTTGATTTATATACCTCTCTTCTTTAAATTCTGTGAATAGCAGTAAGTGAAGGTTGCGATCTTCAGCCCTAGGGAGGAACAATAGAGAAGTAGCCGAGAGACTGCGGTCGTGAAAGCGAAAAGTTGTTCATAGCCTGAAGGAGAATTACTGTGGTAGTGATAAAAACTATTCATCAAACAAAAAGGAGGAAGGTATACACGTTAAACTTATTATTTCGTAGATATTATTTTCAAAACAAATTATATCATATTTTATTTAATCTTTATGACACTTAGAAAATACTTAGTACCTATAGGGAAATTAAAATATTTGATAAACTCAGTAATAACCTGTTTAAGATAGTATTTGTTTATGTACATACTCGTAGCATATAAATATGTTGAAAAATATTCAATATCATTTACATCTTGTAAAAAAAAGAGTGTGGAAACACCGCATAACATTACATCATTTAGATAAAGCAATTCTAGAAATGGAACAAGCATATTTGCATTCTAGTCTAAGATCTACCAAGCTCATAGTAACTATTCATGAAATGAAAATGCATAGAATTCAAGAATATTTTGAATATAAATTTGTCAAATTAATATTAGACATAAATGTTTTATACACTGCATAATCATGCATCTACCTTGTTTTATACAAATCATGTTTTATACACTGCATAATTATGCATAATAAATTACGCACACCCTGTCAATGACAGCCCGACATTTTTTCATAAATCCTATTGACAAGGATTTGTGTCTGATTGTCCATATTGGACGTTTCTTGATAAGAAATCTGCAAGAGAATTGTCAGTTCCTTTAATATATTCAATTTTAAAAGAATAAAATATATATATATATATTATTATTAAAATACTAATAAATGTGCAAACCTAGTATTAGTAGAAACAAAATGTTTAGAAAATGAAACTTTGACTACTTTATTTTGATTGAAATGTAATTGAGTAACAAAAGGAGTTGTTTATACTTTCTTATAAATATATATTTCTACATGTGTAATGTGTTAGTATGATACAATTGAGAAATTTTTTGAATTATCGAAGTCGTAATACTCTATTATAAGAGTATATGTAAGTCGAAGTTACACAAATTATGGTTACTGATTTACCATACCGCAAAATATCAAAAACTCACTTCAAAATACCAAACCATATCGAATTAAAACCGAATACCAAAATTACGGTATAATTTTTTTAAATATCGTACTGTATCATACCATACCATATGAGTAATCTTTTGATAAATCTCTTACATTTATAAAACATAGACTTTTTCATCGTTAGATCTTGAATAGATCAGACACAATTTATTTAAGCTCCGAGTATATATTCTAAAATTAAAATGTGGAATGACCTATGAGACTCTTATACTTGACTCTGTTTGTCAGATGAATCCTTCGACTTATCACTTTGCCAATTGAAACCTTAAACCGTCATGACACAGTATTTTAAACCTCCCTGACCATCGATAAAACTTATGTGACATTGATGTTGCTAAGTTGAAAAATACGTAATTACACGCATTTAAATGCGAGTAAATACGATATTTTACATTAAAAATATTATAAAAAAATAATAATCAATTTATAAAAATTTGAAAACCTATCTTATCAACCATCCCTCCCCCACCCCAACTTCCAACCCTCTTTCCTCCGCCCCCAGCCCTCTCTCTTCTTCTTCTTCTTGGAATTTCATTCACCTGATATGATCCTATTTTACTTTGTATTGATTTACTCATTTGTTGTAGTTAATTCACAATTAGTTAAGGGTAATTGGCACATGTTGTCAAGAAGTTAGTTACAACTATAATTCACATTTCCTCCATAATATTTGTATCTCTGTATAGACTGAGATTAGGGGATTGTAAGGATCATCTTGGATAGTTCAGGAATGGAATACCATCTTTCTCTCTTCTTTCATAAATCTGGAATTCTTGGAAAAATTGTTCAAGAGCAATTCTATACATTTGCTCTTTAGGTTTCTAGTGGTAGCTTACAATTCGACTGAGAATTCTAAGTTGCATCATTGGTATCAGAGTCATTGATATTCTAACCTTGACAAATGGGTGATCACAACACTAAAATGCAGGAATTGAGAAAAGAAATGGATTCTCTCAAAACCTTCATAAAAGGAGTAGTAGGTTTTGTAATAGAGTTGCGTTCGGTGGTGGATTAAAGATTGATGCAAGTAATGGATGAAATCAAGCAGATGTTATTGGGAAATGGGGAGACAACTGGGGCAATGTCAACTGAATTTCCTGAGGTGGTTCTAAAGCACGACCACACAGACGAGAAAGGCAATAGGCGTACTAGATACCTAATCTCACGTTCAATTGGAATTTCAAAATTCGATGGTCAAGGATTGAAGGACTGAATGTATAGATGCGACCAATTTTTTTATGTAGAAGAAGTGGAAGACGGTTCGAAGGTGAAAATTATTTCTTGTAATCTGGAGGGGAAGGCACTACAGTAGCACCAATACTACATGAAACATAGGTTAACAAGAGAGTGGCCTAGATTGGGTGAATATGTGGGAATTTGGGGAAGAGTTGTTCGATGACCCTATGGGAGATTTTAAGGATCTTAGACAAATATCTTATATTCAGGAGTATGTTGATTTTTTTTTATGAGTTGTTAACTAGGTTAGAATTGTCGAAAGAGTATGTTGTTAGCTGTTTTGTGAGAGGCTTGAAGCCTGAAATTAGCTTACCAGTGAAGATGCTACCCAAAACTTGGGCTAAGGCCATTAGTTTAGCCAAGGTCCAGGAACAAAGACATGTAGTGCATAAACAAGTATTTACTTGGGTGCTTCCTAATCCAAAAAATGTGATGAGGTTTTCAAACAACACCACCATTGCTTATTCCCAAAACTCAAATTCACCTAAATACACTCATCCTCCCAAACCACAGAACAACAATGTTATAGGTCCCAAACCGCCCTTCAAGAATGCTAAATTTTTTATTGCAACTGAAATGGATGAGAGGAGAAGCAAGGGTTTATGCTTTAACTGTGATGAAAAATACAATTTTGGTCATATTTGTCCGGAGAAGAGGCAATTGTTTTCAATGGAGGTAGATGAGAATGAAAAATTGACAAAATTGGAAGATGATGTGTGGGATCCTGCTGAATTCTTGACTATGTTGGGACATGAACTAGAGACTAATGTTGAGGGGTCTATCCTACCTCATGTATATGCTCATGCCATGAATGAGTTGCATGATTTTAGGACCATGAAAGTTACTATTTCTGTTAAGGGGAAAGTTGTACATATGTTAATTGATATATGCAGTACCCATAACATCTTGGATCTGGATATTATAAGAAGTTGGGATGTGTTTTGACTACTATTCACTTTTCTCTGTCTTTGTAGTTGATGGAAAAAAAATCATAGTCATTATGTCTGTAAATCCTTGGTGTGGAAGATACAGGGTGTTTCATTTGAGTCAGACATATTTGTTTTGCCTATAGGAGGGTGTAATATGGTACTAGGCATTCAGTGATCGGCTACACTAGGGGATGTTGTCTGGAACTTCAAGAAGCTGAGAATGAAGTTCATTATCATGGGCCACAAGGGATCAAATCACCACCTGCAAAGCTAGTGTAACATGAGATGATTGAGAAGTTATTGGCCAAACCAGTTGAGCTATGTATGATCTCTATAGAGATTTTTCAATAACCTCAAGCTCTAGAGGGTATGTGATCTCTGTTGATCATGAAAGGTAGTCCACACAACGACACGACTGATACAAACATGCAAGCTATCTTGCAAGAATATAATGACTTATTTGAGGTTCCAATAGAACAACCACCTTCAAGAGCTCATGATCACAAAAGCATTTTATAGGAAGGGACTTCACTTATCAGCATTACCCCACAGGTATCCAACAATGCTGAAAGATGAGATTGAGAAGTTGGTGGATGAAATGTTAGACTCTTGGGTGATTAGGCATAGTCCTTAATCATCACTTATTGTTATGTGAAGAAGGACGGATCATGGAGAATGTGTGTAGATTATAGAGAACTGACAACTACACTGTTAAAGATAAGTTTTCTATACCAGTTATTGAGAAACTATTAGACGAGCTACATGGAGCTAAGTTCTTTTCTAAATTGGATCCCAGATTAGGATATTAGCAGATTAGAATGATAGAGGGTGATATTTCTAAAATTTCTTTTAAGACTTATCACGACCATTATGAATTTTTAGTAATGCCTTTTGGCCTAAAAAATGCCTTATGTACTTTTCAAAGCCTGATGAATAAGATTTTTCATGCCTATCTTAGGAAATTTATCTTGGTTTTCTTTGATGACATCCTTATATACAACAAGACACATCTTTTGAGATTTTGAGGGCACATACGTTATTTGTTAAGAAGCAGAAATATGTTTTCGGTGTTTTGAAAATTGACTATCTTGGTCATGTGATCTCAACACAAGGAGTGTCTATGAATATGCAGAAAGTGGAAGCTATAATCAACTGGCCACAACCTACTACTCTTAAGAAGCTGAGAGGGTTCCTTAGTGCGGCGGGGTATTTTAGAAGATTCATCAAGGGGTATGGAGTTATAAATAAGGCTGGACATTCGATAATTCGGTTCAGTTTCGATTTTTTTTTGTTTTTTTTGGTTTTTGGTTCTTGTACCACGTGTACCGAACACCGAACCAAATTATTTCGGTTCAGTTCGGTTTTTTTATTTTGGTTCGGTTTATGTTATTTCGGTTCTGTTTTTGTTAGTTTGGTTTTTTGTTATAATCATCGGTCGGCTGTTGCGTGATGTTGGTCGCTACTGCATGGTGCGTGATGTCCTGCTGCCTCTGCGTGTTGCCTACGTGCTGGCTTGTTGCAGTGTTGCTTGCTGGCCTGCTGCAATGTTGCGCGCTGCCTGCATGCTGGTCGGCCGGTCTGCTTGTTGCTGATCGGTCGGTCGCTGAAAGACATGGGAAGTGGAACTGCCAAACTGGAAAGTTGGAAGCTGAAAAGTGAAAACTAACGTGGGAAGTGACTGATGAGTGATGTGTGGCTGCTAAGAAAAGTGAAAAGTTTGAAAAGTAAAAGCTGAAAAGTGAAAAGTTTGACCTAATTTTACCTATTTATTATTTAATTAATAATATTATAAATATAATATAATATATTTCGGTAAACCAAAATACCAAATAATACAAAATTACATACCAAAAACCAAACCAAAATCTCAAAAAATATGAAAATATATACCGAATACCGAACTGAAAACCAAAATACCAAAATAATTCGATTTGGTTCGGTGTTTTGGTTTCTCGGTGTTTATGCCCAGCCCTAATTATCAAGACCTATGAATGACCTCTTGAAAAAGGGAAACATCCATTGGGATCCAATTGCTACTACAACTTTTGAACATTTGAAACAGGCCATCACATCTGCATACGTGCTTGCCCTTCCAGATTTTTTGAAGGGGTTCATTGTAGAAACTGATGATTCTGGAAATGGTATTGGAGTTGTACTTGCTAAGGGCACTAATCCTATTGTAGTTTTTAGCCAAGGTTTATCATATAGGTGCAAATAATTGTTTTTGTATGAGAGGGAACTTTTAGCAGTGGTTTCTGCGGTTCAGAAGTGGAGGTTGTACCTCTTAAGAAGACATTTTGTGATCAAGACTGATCACCATAGTCTTATGTTCCTTCTACATAAGAGAATTACTACTCATAGCCAACATAAATGGTTGGTCAAGTTGTTAGGCTATGATTATTCTATCATATACAACAAAGGGAAATACAACATTGTGGTTGATGCCCTTTCTAGGAAGGAGGATCCTATTCAGCTCTTGAGCATCTCTAGTATACAAGCTGATATTTTATGTGATATTCTAGCTTCTTGGAGTCAAGACTCAGAGTTGCAAAAGGTTATTTTGCAACTACAGTCTGGGGTAGTGCACAAACCTCTCTATAAATATCAATTTGGGATTTTGAGTAAGAAGGAAAAAATGTCGGTTGGTGTTGACCCTACACTAAGAGTAAATTTGATTGCTTTCTATCATGAGAGTTCATTAGGAGGGCATTCAGGTATTACAACTACATTAAAGAGACTGAGCCAAGATTTTTATTGGGAGAAACATGTCTATTCTAATGTGAGGGCCTGAGATGTTTGCTAGAGGTGTAATCATAAGAATGTGGCTTATCCGGCTTGTAGCAACCTCTTCCTATTCCTGACAAGGTATGTCAAGACTTGTCAATGAATTTCATAGAAGGCTTAATTACCTAAAGTTGTTGAGAAGGGGGTTATTTTTGTGGTTGTTGATATATTGAGCAAAGCAACTTATTTTATTGCTCTCAAACATCTATACATTGCTTTAGATGTGGCTCAGGTGTTCATGAGCGAGATTTTTAGACTACATGGTATGCCTAAATTCATTGTGTCTGACAGGGATGTAGTGTTTACTAGTCGGTTCTAGAAGGAGTTGTTCAAGTTACATAAGGTGTCTTTGTTGACTTCTATTGTCTATCATCCTCAAACGGATGGCCAAACTGAGATTGTTAATTAATGCTTGTAATGCTACTTGAGGTGTATGACTTATAAGAAGCCAAAGGAATGACCTCAATGGTTAGCTCTTGCTGAATGGTGGTACAACACATCTCACCACTCATCCATTAACATGTCTCCATATGAAGTTATGTATGTCCAAAAGCCTCTTCTCTCTTACCTTATTTACCATTTGATTCATAATTGGACTTGGTGGTTAGAAGTTTTCAAGCTAGGGAGGATACCTTAAGAGCTCTCAAATCTCATTTGCTCAGGGCTCAGACCAGAATTAAAGCACAAACTTATAAATGAAGGACAACTAGGTCTTATGATGTGGGAGATTGGGTCTATGTCAAATTGAAGCCTTATATGTAGTTGTCCTTGAAACCTCACTCTAGTCAAAAGCTATCAACAAAGTTCTTTGGTCCCTTTGAAATTCTGGCAAAGGTGGGAGCGGTTGCTTATACCTTAGCCCTTTCTTCTACTGCTAAACTTCACCCCACTTTCCATATCTCTCAGCTGAAGAAGAAAATCGGTTCTCAACCTGCCTCTATGACTTTACCTGTGGTGACTTCTGCTGCTGGTACTGCTCTACCCTGAGAAGGTTTTGGATAAGAGAATAATTCCAAAGAATGGACATGTTATCACTTAACTAGTGATCCAATGGCTCAACTCAGGCCCTGAAGATAGCACCTGGGAAGACTATCAATCCTTCACCCAGGCCTTTCCACTTTTTGATCCTTCAGGTCAAGGATCTATTGATATGATCCTATTTTACTTTGTATTGATTTACTACATTTGTTATAGTTAATTCACAATTAGTTAGGGGTAGTTGGCACATGTTGTCAAAAAGTTAGTTACAGTTGGAAGCAGTCCATTAGTTAGTTACAACTATAACTAACTTTCCCTCCATAATATTTGTATTTCTATATAGATTGAGATTAGGGGATTGTAACATTTTTCTCTTTTCTTTCATAAATCTGGAATTCTTGAGAAAACTACTCAAAAGCAATTCTGTACATTTGCTCTTTAGGTTGTCTCTTGGTAGCTTACAATTCGATTGAGCATTCTGAGTTGCATCACCACCACCCACTCTTCTCCTCCTCTTCCTCCTCAACCCACACTTCTCTTTTGCTACAAATCAACCCCCCATCCTAATCACTTTGTCCTGCCCCCATTTCTAACCTTTCTAATTTTTTGTCTAAAAATATTGAGATTATTATTTGTGTTAGTTGGCTCGAAGAAGAGATGTAAGTATTGGTTAACATGAAGGGTGATTGGTGGATATTGAAAAATTTAAAACTCTATGGATAAGTTAGAGAAAGCTTGAAGAACAACAAATGAGTCTTGTAAATTTGTTAAATTAATTTAAAATTATGATTGAGATTCGTTAGGTTGTGTTGGTGGACTTGTAGTTGATTTTTAAGTTAAATCGGGAAGAATTTCATTTATTTGACATAACTTTTGATGCTCAATTTGTGAGCAGATATGAAGAACATGCCTTAAAAATTTTCAGAAATTGTAAAAGTGGACTAATTATTTTTTATTTTATTTTTTAACATGTATTTTCATACGTGTTTATTAAAAAATAACATGGAAATTTCACGTGTAATCAATTGTACACACTAGTCAAATAAAAAAAAGAGTTTAAAATATTGTGTTCCAATGGATTTAAGTGTTTAGTTGAAAAACTGATAAATATGAGGGTTTAACTAACAAACGAAGTTAAGTACATGAGTTTCAGATCATTCCGCCAAAATACTTCCTCTGTTCACTTTTACTTGTCGCTTATTTCTAAAATAGATTTTCAGTTTTACTTGTCACTTTTGACATTTCAAGAAAATATAATTATTTTTTTCATTATTTTACCCCTCCGCATTAAATATTTATTCTTCAAAATATTTTTCAAGACATAATACTAAACACCATTTAATAGGAATAGTTTGATAAAATATTTATATCAATAATTCTTTTTTTAATAGATGTGTCAAGTCAAATAGTGACATGTAAAAATAAACGGAAAGAGTAAGGAAACAACAAATGTGTGAAGTAGTAGTGTTTTAGGGAATCAGCGAATCACATGTTAAAGAAGCAACAGTTGTTACCGAACCTAACACTAGACCTATAATTAAAGCAAGAGTTAAAGCTTCTCCGTAGCTAAGGCTCGGATAGTTACTGGACAAGGCTGTCCTGATATTTTTTTGTCCTCTTTCTCTCTCCTCTTCAAAAGTTGAGATTTTTTTTGTCAAATTCTTCTGTGTGTGGATGTTTAAGTTCATCTCAAGATGAATTTCATCTACTTCAATAATTAAATTAAATTCAGATTATCTACGAGAAAATTGGAGTGAATGATCTTCGTTTATATACTGGATCCACTTGTTCAATGTTTGATTGATTAGTGAATCCAAAACAAGGATTTTGCTGACGGAGATCTTGATTTTGTTGTTATTTCTTTCGTTTTTGGGAGCTGATTCTTGTCCAGGAAATCTGTTTTTTGATCAGAAATGCTGGAATAATTGTAATTGGTATAATCACTTTCACTTCTGTTTTAATAGTGGAAACTTGTCTGAAGCTGTGTTTTTACTTGCAGCTCAGTGAAATCGCGAGTCGATTGTGCTGTTGTTTGACTAATGGCGCAGAGTAATTGGGAAGCAGATAAGATGTATGTAGCGAATTGATTGTTCTTCTTTTTGTTTTATAGTTAGTTGTTCATGTTTTTACTTTCTATAAATGATTATGAGTAGATTGTAAGATTAATGCTTGATAATACAGGAACAATATTTCTACTCACTCCGTCTATTTTTACTTGTGCACGTTGTCCGATTTGAAAAATCAAGAGATAATTTACTCTCTTTTGTGGCTCTTACTATTCAATATCTAATATATTTTCTAAAGCATTTAATTTAATATATTAAAAGTGTAATATAGTAGTAATATTATCCTTGTTATTTATTGTTTCTGAAGATATATGTCAAGTCAATCATGAACAACTATTGTTGGATAGAGCGGATGGAAAAGGAAGATTATTCCTTACAAGGAGTGGTGGATGAGGATCAGTTATCTAATCCTCACTACATTAAGGAACTTCAAAAGATTACAATTTGTTTACTGTTTTTTTGAAAAGTTAAAGGATAAATTGTTTTGACTTACCAAATAAATAATAGTGCGAGACAAATTTTCAGGATGGGGATATTATTTGTTTTCATTTGTAATATTGTTGATTTTCGTCCTTATTTTTTTGGCCTCTTGTTAAATTTTCTAGGCTGGATGTTTACATTCATGACTATCTGCTGAAACGAAAGCTGCATAATTCTGCAAAAGCTTTCATGACAGAAGGAAAGGTTGCTACTGATCCTGTAGGTAATGATGTTAGATGATGCTCTACGTTTGAATTTCTTTTTACGTTCCAAGGGTAGCCATCTGTATAACTTTTGACATGCTTTATTCTTATTCTTGATGTGAATCTATGTTTTGATCTTCTGGTTCCTACTTTTATAGCTATTGATGCACCTGGAGGATTTCTTTTTGAATGGTGGTCTGTGTTTTGGGACATTTTCATTGCAAGGACAAATGAAAAACATTCCGAGGCAGCAGCAGCATACATAGAGGTTTGTTGAACTTAAGCAATGACCCATGACACAAATTACTTAAAAGAAGCGTTACACATTTCGTACCAATTTTGAAGCATTTCCTTCTATTTTAGACTCAACAAATGAAAGCAAGAGAGCATCAGCATCAACAGCAGTTACAAATGCAGCAGTTGCAACTCATGCAACAACGAAATGCACAGTTCCAGCGAAGGGATCCAAATCATTCCCCTCATGGTGGTCCTATAAATGCTATCAACTCCGAAGGTATGATGGGGCAGCCATCTGCCAGTGTTTTGGCAATGAAAATGTACGAGGAACGAATGAAGCACCCTCAGTCCATGGACTCGGAAACATCTTCAGCACTTATTGATCCCAATAGGATGGCACTTCTAAAGTCAGCAACTAATCATCAAGGGTATGGTTGGTGTAACTGTTCCATATTTTATTGCATTATTTTACACAACACGTAACTATTTGTTGCATGCTTTGAATCATTTGTATCTCTATTTCTTCTCTGTTGATTCAGCCAGTTGGTACAAGGAAATTCAGGGAGCATGTTGCAGCAAATACAAGGACGGCCTCAGCTGGCAACTGTAACTACATGAGCTCTTAGTTCTAGATACTAGACAGGATATCTTGTCTTTGTTCAATACTCGGTATTTCGTCTTCTTTTACCAAGCTAAAGGCGATACCTATTTCAACTATGTAGGATATTAAAGGGGAAGTGAACTTGGGTGGCACTCACAAGTCCTTGCCCATGGATCCTTCATCAATTTATGGGCAAGCGATTCTTCAGTCAAAGGCTGGTCTTGGTGCAGGTATTACTACAAAAGAATTATTTTCAGCATAAAAAAAATAGAGATACATTTTCTGATTGACATTCTTTGTCCACCTATTACTAATAATTTCAAATGGAAAATATATCCATTTTTATGAAATGCACTTTTTAGTAGTGATTTCACCTAATTATCTTTGTTTATCTTTGATATGATGCATGGTTTTTTCTGAAAACCTGCTCATCTTCCCCTAAGACACTTAATCATGTGAAGTTTTATGGAACTCCGTCATTGTCTTTCAAATCTGAGTTCTTTGAATTGTTGAATGATATCATGGATAATTTCATTTTTTGCTGTTTGAAGTTCACGACAAATTATTAAGCATTGCTAGACTATATATTAAAAGCTTCTTCTTAAGGTTTCTACTTTCCCCTAAGACACTGTCAATGTACTTGGAATCCAATTCTTTTTATTTTATATTTATGACGTTTCACTTTTGGTAATTGTCTGTATCACATCTCAAGCTTCATTCATCTGTCTTTAGCAGCAATATATTACGGTTTATGGGTGGAAAGTACTGGAACTGGTCTTCTTTATGTGAGCACAAATAAATTGTCTCTCTGCCTTTTTCTGTTTATTGGCTTGTTTTAGGATTTGTATTTTTCCAGCTCAACTTTCTTGAAACTCCCCTTTTCCTATTGTCTCATTTTCTCTTTCTGATGAGTCTGTTTAGTTTTTTCCTGTCTTTTCTGAGTACTTGTATGTCAATTATATTGAAGATGATCTTACTTGGGCAATTTAGTCCTTATATTTACTCCTTGTTCTTCAGGGTTGAACCAAGGTGGTACTGGTCTACCATTGAAGGGTTGGCCTTTAACAGTAAGTTACCTATTACTTTTGGTCATCGCTGCTTTTAGTGTACTGAATTTTTGACGTGCATAGTCGGTTGCTCTGCTCATGATATGTTCAGGGAATTGACCAGGTAAGGCCTAGCTTGGGTTTGCAAGTACAAAAACCCAACTTACAGACCCAAAATCAATTTCTTTTGGCATCACAACAACAACAGGTCCTAGCTCAAGCTCAAGCCCAAGGTAACCTTGGAAACTCACCTAATTATGGGTTTGGCGGATTACCTAGAGGGAACTTTAATGCCAAAGATGGTCAGCCCCCAAGAAATGACGGATCCATTTGCTCTCCAGTACAGTCGAATTCCCCAAAGGTTAACTCGAATCTCCTAGAGTCGAGAATAGATTTTGCTTTTGGGCGTCAACTATACTATTTTTTGTCTGTTACACTGCACAACTATTTTTAGGCTTAGACATTTTGTTTGTAAATGATAATGTCTGTTTCTGTGGAAGGGTCTATGTTATTTTATTCCAATTCGTATAACGGCTAAAGTTTAAAGTGCTTATACTATATACCTGTCTTAAACAGATGAAAATGTCCCAAATGCAGCATTCTTCATCTCAACAACAGGACCAGTTGCAGCAGCAGCAACAACAGCAACAACTGCAACAGGTTAGCTTAAGGAAAGCGTAAAAAAAACTGTTTTTTTATCTGAATTTGATATCATCAAACTCATGCGACATCAACTATTGTTAACAAGTGATATCTGTTCCTGCCTTACCTTCCTTCTCTTTCTGCAGTCGGAAATTTCCATCTTTTCTTTTTCCTTTTTAATGTTTTGGTTTCCTGAAAAATAAATTATCTAATCAGTCCAACGAGTAGTTCATCCATCTTCTTACTTTTTTTCCAGACCAACAGAAAAAGGAAGCAACATTCGTCTTCTGGACATGCTAATAGTACTGGCACTGGTAACACAGTTGGCCCTTCACCAAGTTCACCACAATCAACTCATACCCCAGGTGATGGGATGACTAGCATGTCAAAAGGTTTGATAATGTATGGAGAGGGAACTGGCGGTATTGCATCCTCTACAAATCAGCTGGTAATTCTTTCAGTTTTTCATGCAAATGTTTGTTTGCATTATTTTTTTTTTCTAAATATCCACTTTCATATTTGTGAATGAAGTATTTAGTTTCCATATAAATTCACAGTTTAATATGCTAATTATGCCATGACCTGGGAAGTGTTTTTTACTATCTTAAATCGTATAATGCTCAACATGACTTCTGTTGTACAGGATGACTTAGAGCCTTTTGGAGACATTGATAATGTGGAATCATTTCTGTCACAAGACGGGGGAGATGGAAACATCTATGGATCATTGAAGCAAACTCTTACTGAGCACAAGCCTGAATCTTCAAAAGGTAAAATAATCTCACAATTGGACTTATAAAAGCTCTATTGTCTTTCTTTTTGGTCGAAAAATTATTAACTTAAACGATTCATCTCAGGTTTCTCCTTTGGTGAAGTTGGTTGTATACGCACGAGAAATAAAGTGACTTGCTGTCATTTCTCATCAGATGGGAAGTTACTTGCTAGTGCTGGACATGACAAGAAGGTAGGCTGCTCCAGAATATCTAATGTCTTTAGCATAAATAATCGGATTACTGTTTTATTTCGTTCTATGATATGTGATTGTAGGTTCTATTCTCTATTTTACTTCATTATTCATCTAAGAAATTGTAAATTATGAAACATTTCCTATGTATGCATCAGGCTGTTCTTTGGAACATGGATACTCTACAAACAGAGACCACCCCTGAGGAACATCAGTACTTGATTACAGATATCCGCTTCCGGCCTAATTCTTCTCAACTTGCAACTGCTTCATTTGACAAGTCTGTGAGATTATGGGACGCAACCAATGTAATTATTTTTATATTTTCTGTTGGATCTTCAGATCTTTTCATTATTTTTTTTGCCTTTTTCTTGTTTAAAAACTCTGAGATGTAGTTGTAAGGCCTTAGCTACAGTTGCATGTTTTCAATAAATCAAATGTTAAACAAATTCATACTAAACAATCCATTGCTGAACTTTTATTTGCAGCCTAGCTATTGTTTGCATGCTTACACGGGACATAGTTATCATGTTATGTCGTTGGATTTTCATCCTAAAAAGAACGACCTATTCTGTTTCTGCGATAGCAACAATGAAATTCGCTACTGGAGTATTAGTCCATTTTCATGTACTCGGGTGTCCAAGGTTTGCTTTTTAATGTTACTTACTGTTATGTATAAACCTACTTTGCAGTAGTAGATTCGTATTGAGCTAACTTCAACTTCATTTCTCTCTGTTTGTAGCAAGGAGGAAGCGCGCAAGTGAGGTTTCAACCAATGACTGGGCGTGTGTTGGCTGCCGCTTCAGATAAGATGGTTTCTGTCTTTGATGTCGAAAATGACAGGCAAATTAATTCTTTCCAGGTTTGTTTTCGTGCTAGATGACTTTGAGTTTATTTAATATATTTTGCCTGTCATTCTCGACATTATATATCAGTGTTTGCTTATAGGGCCATCCTGGAGTAGTGAACTACCTGTGTTGGGATCTCAACGGTGAGTTACTGGCATCAGTTAGTGAGGAGTCTGTCAAAGTTTGGTCATTGGCCACTGGTGACTGCATTCATGAGCTAAGTTCTACTGGGAATCAGTTCCACTCGTGCGTTTTTCATCCTAGTTATCCTGCTCTGTTGGTGATTGGAGGAATGAGGGTAATTGCGTTTGATAGACTACTTCATGTTCATACACTTTTTACTGTTTAGTGACAATGCTCAACACTTCACTGCTGTTTTGTAAATTTATGTTGCAGTCCCTGGAGCTGTGGGACATGGTCGAGAACAAAAGCATGACGGTTCCAGCACATGAGAACATTATCGCTGCCCTAGCACAGTCACCGGCGACTGGAATGGTTGGCTCTGCAAGTCATGACAGTTCGGTCAAGTTATGGAAATAGAGGAGGATTCAATCTCAAGATTTCACAAAAATATATATATATATATATCTATAGCTCTTATTGTTTTTGATGAAGAATATCCATGTCTGTGGTTGTTATAGTTAACATTAGAGCGTGGTTTGCCATTGAGAAGGGAGTTGCACGGTAACAGATTTGCAAATTTTCATGGTAAACTGTACCGTGTTTCTCCTAGTATTGGATAAAACCGATAATGACACATTTTTAATACTTCAATTGTCACTGCTATAAGAGTATAAAAGTTTCCAGTTTGGTGCAAATGAACTTTGGATTACATATCTAGAGTTGTGTTCAACATAATTTTAATCGAAATATGCACACATGCGGAGTGTGGCAAAATCCTTGTTGTAGGGAGTGCTATCCCTCAATGGACCCTACTGGATGTGAATCCGGATTAGTCAAACTTGTGGATAGAGGATGGAAAAATCAACTTCATTTCCCAAGGTTATCTACTGTCGTACCAACATGCTCCAATGTTACATTGATCCTTCATTTGCTTTGGGTACTCGTGTGGAACGGGTCCAATAAGAGAGGCATTTCATTTTGTACAGATCTTTCAAATATTGAGCAAGTGGATGGGGCTATGCGTAAGATGAACAAGGTAAAAGCAATCGAGCCAGGGGAAATCTCGATGGAATTGTAGAAGAACACGAGCAAGGCAGTCTTGGATGACTCAACAGATTGTTTAATGTCATTCTTAGGACAACAAAGATTTCCGAAGAATGGAGGTGGAGTATGATGATCCAGTTGTACATCAATAAGGGTGATATTTAGTATTGCCATAATTATAGAGGTATCAAGCTGTTAAACCACACTATGAAAGTTTGGGAGAGAGTAGTGAAAGTGAGGGTGAGGAGGAGTGTGTCTATTTCAGAGAACCAATTCGGTTTCATGTCGGATGATTGACTACGTAAGTCATTTACTTTGTAAGGAGCTTGGTAGAGCAATATAGGAATAAGAAGAGGGACTTGTATATGTTCATAAACCTCAAAAAAGTTTACGACAAAGTCGCAATGGAGGTTCTTTGGAAATATGATGGTAATAAGACTCGAGTTAAGACTGTGGGAGGTGACTTAGAACACTTTTCAATTGTGATGGGGTTGCATGAGGGATCCACTTTTAGCCTTTTTTAATTTGCATTGGCGATGGTTGTGTGCTAACATGCACATTTGGGGGCAGGGGAGTGTCTTGGTGCATGTTGCTTACAAATGACATAGTACTGATTGATGAGACGCGATCGAGACATATTTAACACAAAGTTGAAAGTTTGGAGACACGCCCTAAAGTAAAAAAAAGTCAAGTTGAGTAGGACCAAAAGTTGAATGTATCTAGATAAGTTCAATGATGTGTCTCCTTGGGCAGAATTGCAAGTGCAGTAGGAATCCCACTATTTGCTGATGAGTGCACTACCAAACAAACAAGGATCTCTTATGCAAGAATGTTGATAGAGGTGGATGTCACAAAACCAATGCCTAATGAGATAACAGTTATAGATGCGCAAGGGCAGGCTTTTCAACAGATGGTAGCATATGACTGGAAACCTGAATATTGTGAAGAATGTTTGATGGTATGACATAATTGTCACAAGAGAAGGATCAAGCAACAAGAACAACAACACCCAAAAAGACAACACCCACCTCCAAAAAAGATTTGGAGACCTAAGGAGACTGTAATCCAGGAGCCAGACAAGATACATGAGAATGTACAGGCAATACCAGTGCAACATAGATCAGAAACTGTTGAGTTTACACCAGTGCCCACCAGAGATAAGCAAACAACTACAAGTAATCCAGGGAGTCCAACAATTAAGAGTTATGCACAAATCATATCTGTGCAAAATGGTTTTGAAGTTTTACAACCCACAGTAGCTGTGTTAGCCGCATAACCATTTCCTAATGATGGAGGTGGCACCTCCTCCAATAATTGATGACTTGGTTAGTATGGAATGTAAGGGGTATTAATAAGAAATATAAGCAAAAAGAGTTAAATACTTGTATAACGGAAAATCATATAAAATTAGTTGGGCTGGTAGAAACTAGAGTAAAGATGAATAAGGTGGATGTTATATCCCAAAGAATAGCTTCTGACTGGAGTTTGATACACAACTATGCAAGTGCTTTAAATGGGAGAATCTGGATAATGTGGGATGAAAGTTTTTGAAGTAACTTTATTAGCTCAAGGTGCACAATATGTCCACTGTAAAGTCCTGAGTAGAGACAAGAAGATAGATTATTGTATGACTGTGGTTTATGGATACAATACTATAGAATAGAGGAAAACTTTGTGGTATGACATCAGGTCCTTGGTTAGTCCTCAACCTTGGCTTGTGTGGGGAGATTTTAATGCTCTTTTGCATAATCAAGATGGACTTTATGGAGCTCTTGTCACAAGGGCTAAATTAAAGGATTTTGCAGATTGTGTACAAGACTTGTTCTTAAATGAATTACTTTGGAAAGGAGAAGTTTACTCATGGTCGAACAAACAACTGGGATCGGACATAATATATAGTAGGCTAGACAGGGCAATAGGAAATGATGAATGGATGATGCAATATGGGCAGTTGGTGGTAGAATACAAACTGCCTCATATATCAGATCACTCCCCTATGCTGTTGGATATTAAATTAAAATTAAGCAACACTCAAATCCCTTTTAGATTCTTTAATGTATGGGCAAGACATGAGGAATTTGTCTCAATAGTGCAAATAAGTTGGCCAGGCAGCCTACCAGGTAATAAATTAAGGTGCATTTGGCACAAATTAAAGGAATTGAAGTCCCATCTCAAAGAGTTGAATGATAATAATTACAGAGGTGCTACTGAGAGGATACAACACATCAAGAGTACTTTAAATGTAGTACAGTTGAACCTCTCCATAAAGTATACTGATAGCTTGGCATTGGAAGAGAAAGATTTGTTAATTCAATTAGAAAAGTGGACAAATATTGAAGGGAGCATTAACCAACAAAAGTCCAGGGCAATGTGGATTAAATTGGGGGACTCAAATAATAAATACTTCACAACAATGATGAAAGAGAAGAGACATAGGAAGCAGATTGTTGAACTCACAACTGTAGCTGGTGCAAAAATTGTGGAACCTGAGGAAATTCGAAAAGAGATAATCACATTTTACCAATCTCTAATGAGAACTGCAATGACAAATATTACTGTTGTGAGTAGGACTGTCATGAGGAAAGGACCAACTTTGAATCACACTCAACAACTGACTTTATGTGCAGAGGTAAATGAGAAGGAAATTTATGATGTATTGTGTTCAATAGGGGATGATACGACTCCAGGTGTAGATGGATACAATGTTGTTTTTTATAAGAAGGCATGGCCAATAATCAAGCATGACATCAATGATGCAGTAAGGGAGTTTTTCAAGACTGGCAAACTATACAAAGTTGTTAATTGTACATCTGTTACTTTGCTGCCTAAGGTACCAAATCCATCAAGCATTAGAGAATATAGACCCATAGCTTGATGTACTGTATTATATAAAATCATAGCAAAGGTGTTGGCTAATCGAATGATAAAGGGGCAGCCAACATCATTCTTGCACATGAACTAGTACATGCATACATTAGGAAAAATGTATCACCTAGATGTATGATAAATGTGGATATTCAAAAAGCATATGATACTGTAGACTGGAGGAACTTAGAGCAAGTAATGGAAGGATTGGGATTTCCTAAAAGATTTATAGATTGGGTAATGCAATGTGTAACCACTATTTCTTACTCAATTTTAATCAATGGAGAACTGACCAAACCTTTTGAGGCAGCTAGAGGATTAAAGCAATCAGATCCTATGTCTCCATTTTTGTTTGCTATAGTCATTAAGTATTTGAGTAGAAATTTAAATGACTTGGAAAATCACAAGCAGTTCAAATACCATCCAAAATGCAGCAGACTTAAGCTTACTCACCTAAGCTTTGTAGATGATCTACTGATATTTGCAAGAGGAGATCTAGAATATATTCACATGTTGCAGAAGAAGTTTACTGTGTTCACAACAGCCTCGGGATTGCAAGATAATCTATCAAAAAGTGCTATGTATTTTGGAGGGGTCTCAGGTATGGTTCAGAATCAAATTTAGTAGGACTTGGGTTATAGTAGTTTTGGTGAACTACCTTTTAGATACCTAGGGATTCCTTTGGCCACCAAGAAACTCAGCATTGTTCAATGGCAACCTTTGATTGATAGAATTGTGGCAAAAATCTCCTCCTGGACAGCAAAGAAATTATCTTATGCAGGGAGAGTACAACTAGTTAGGACAATGATATTTGGAGTTCAAGCATATCAGACTCAAATATTTGTGCTACCAGCAAAAGTGATGAAAATAATCCAAGCTTATTGTCGAAGTTAGATATGGTCAGAAGCAAATGTGATCACAAAGAGAGCACTTGTTTCATGGGACAAGATGTGTACACCAAAGTCTACTGGAGGGCTTAACATGGTGAATTTAAAAGTTTAGAACAAAGCAGCCCTATTAAAAATGTGTTGGGATATAGAACAAAAGCAAGATAGGCTATGGATAAAATGAATTCACAGTTATTACATCAAAGGCCAAAGTATGGAAGAGGTCAGAGTTCCTGCTCAAGCTTGTTGGATAGCCAGAAAGATTCTGGGGACAAAAAAGATGTTGCATATACTACATAATGTAGCTGTGGGGAAGAAAAGTATGATTAGACAAGCTTATAAATAAATGCTTGGCAATTTTTCAAAAGTTGAATGGAGAAATCTTATTTGTTGTAACTCAGCAAGGCCAAAGGTAATCTTTACACTATGGCTGCAGGCTCAAAATAGGCTCCTCACAAAGGATAGAATGTTGAAATGGAGAATGCAAGTGGAACCTGTATGTGTTATGTGCAATCAAGAAGAAGAAACAAGAGATCATTTGTTCTATGATTGAATATTTGCTCGCACGCTGTGGAGGAGGTTGTTCCAATGGATAAATCAAAACTCCAGCAGTAATGTTATTGTCAGTCAACAATGGATCATAGTAAAGACTAAAGGGAAAAACCCTCAAGCACAGGCCCTGAGATTGATCTATGCAGAGTACATATATGCACTATGGAAGGAGAGGAATACAAGAAATTTTGAGAAGCATGAGACCACAATGGAGAATATAGCCAGAAGAATAGCATGTGTATGTTGTGTTAGAGCTAATAAAGCAGCCAGACTATTCCTAGATAAATGTAGTTTTTAGAATGTGATGTTGTCTTTGTTTACTTTTTTAGTGAGATAGACAGTAGAGTGTCGCTGGCTTAGCTTTGTAACTACTATTTTGGTGATTAATAAAATTTCTAATTACCAAAAAAAAATGATGTGCCTCCTATAACGGACATGGACGTAGGTACTGACGCATAACCCTTCCCTAAGAAAGAAGTTTCAAGTACTTAGATTCAGTAATTCAAGGTATATGAGAAGATTGAAAAATATATTACATATCATATTGGATAGGGTGGATGAAATGAAGGTTCACATATGACGTCTTGTGAGATAAAAATGTGTTATATAGAAAAGTAAGTTATACAGACTGATGATTGAACCGATTATATAATATGAGGTAGAATGTTGGTTAGTCAAGAATTTTCATGTCTATAAAATAAGAGTGGAAGAGATGAGAATGTTGAGGTGCATGTGTGGCGTACAAGAGAGATAATATTCAAAATGAAGTTATTTAGGACAATGTGGGAGTAGAACTCATAGAGGAAAAATGTAGAAAGTGAGACTCGGATAGTTCAGACATATGAAGCGGATATGTGTAGATGTACCAGTTAGGAAGTGTGAGAGGTTGTTTGTAGTGGGCTTGAGAATGGGTAGAGGTACGTCTAAAAAGTAATAAAAAATTTAAGAATCTCATAGAGTAAGGAAAAATTATATCCTATCCCTACTCTAAAATAGAGATGATACATTATTATTTATATATCATGGTATGTTTGTGAAATATTATAGCTTAATTTTTAATGATATATAAGAAACTGCTGATTTGTAATGTACTTGTTACTAACATGCATCTCTACTGTTCTAATTACTACAAGTCAGACGCATTAGCAAACACATGTGAAGTTTCATTGATTCCAATGTCAGATAAGGAAGATTGGTCGATTCCAAAAGATATTTTAGATGAAATTGTGTCGTCACCCAAATACAAAAGAATGCATGGATGACCAAGGAAAGCAATGGAAAAAAATCCAGGTGAAAAGCTAACAACAAGAACAAACAATTGTGGACGTTGTGGACATGAAGGTCATAACAGACGAACTTGTAGTTTCTTTCTCAAAGAGAAGTGAAACAATCATTTTTAGAACACATATTTGTTCTATTAGTTTTAGTATGTTTGGTAAACGTTTTATATTAGGTATAAATGTCAACATAACTTATACCATGTTTGATTGGTTGGATTCCATATGTTGTATAAAAGTTATTCATATATTATTTTTATATGGTGTTTGATTGTGTTTTTTGTAATCCTACATAATTAATACAAAGATAACTTATGAGGAAATATATGTATAAATTATACGGGGTAGAAGGTGGAATAAGTTATGTGAATATTAATTATACATGTATTAAAATAGTTAATTACACATTTATTCTTGTTAATTTATTTTTAATTTTTTTTATAAAGAACTTTACCTAACTATACGGTCCGGTTGTAGACATTGAAATTTTGTGGGACTCTAAAAGATGTGTTTAATTCGAGTTGAGACTCTACAAAGTGTGTTCAATTCCAATTAGGATTATTGGAGGCTACTTAATTCTAAACCCTAGTTCATGTCTATATAAAGGGTACTATGTTCCCTTAAAGAGGTTGTCACGACCCGAGCCTACACCTTGGACGTGACTGAATTCAAGAACCATTTTTGATCCCCAAGCGAATCCTTGGCCTGACTACTATGACTCGCATGACTTTACATAATACGCGAAAGATTAAATAAATGAACCTTTAGACATTCAAAGAAGAGCCTCAAATTATTGTCTTAAAATTCTCAACATAAGTCATCACTTTAAATCAAGAACCTGATAAAACAATGAACATATCTAATCTTGTCTGTCTATGAAGTCCTTAACAATTTAAGATAGATGTCGGGACAAAACTCATTACACCTCAAATACTACTAAACTGAAATGAAATTGGAGTCTCCCGAAAGCAAGGATGCCTCACCAAATACTATCTAAGAGTGAGTGATGATCTCAACGAAGCGCCTGTTGATGATCCTGAACACCTGTATCTGCATCATAAAAGATGCAGCTTGAATGACGTTAGTACATTGAATATACAAGTATGTAATAGGGCTGAGTAAAACAGAAAACTGAACTGTATGACTGAAACGAAAACAACTCAACTGAATCAATACATGTACATGAAGTGTAGACCATTTGAAATTTACAATAAGATATGCAATAAGACAATATGAAAATAATACTTTTTCTTGTGGGGAGTTTCTCTAACCGACAACCATTATCATGAGCCTAGCAATGATACAATGTTTTGCTCACGTTGCACGGGCCATCATATACCTTGTCGAGGTATAAGATGATATTGTGACTATGGATCCATCTAATATGCCTTCTCAGAGGCAGTGAGGAGTCGCGTGAAGAATCAATGATATCCTACCCTACGCTGGCTAAGTAGTTTTATGGGACTTCTGAGTTATAAAAGACTCTAACCCAATCCGGTGCTCGATACTACTCCAAAATAATCAATATAAATTTATGCTCAATTCACCCATTACAAATAAGGGACTTTTTACTTTATTGGAATACTTTCCAAAACATTAGACGTGTTTGCATGCACTTGTGAACTTATCTTTCAAGCCCAATAATCAATATGGGTATATATATATAGAAAATATGAATACATATGAGTGGGACCTGTAGACTCTCTCAAGGATTAATGAAGACTTTAAGAGTTCATATTAAGAAGAGAACATAGACACGATTCGAACGAATACATACAGAATGGAGGACGGAAAGAAAAGGACCAAGCGACACTGACGCACTGAGTGGCACAGGGCGCCAGACCCTAAGCTACTGACAGTAGTTTGGGGAGCATTGCTGGCGCGCTGCGCCAGGGCCCAAACTACTGACCAGTAGTTCTGGCGCACTGGTGGCGCGCTGCCCCACCCCTGTACCCGGAAGCCCGATGAAATTTTCATCTCTTTTTTCAAATCCTAACTCATCAAGAACCAAGTGATTCCTCCTAATCTCTTTTGAATTCACAAGAATTCGTCGAAACCTCATACAATCTCTATCAATAATCACAACAAAATCTGAACATCCTCAACCCAAGAACTCAAGAACCTCTATTGTTAAAGAATGAATCAACAATCAATAACTACATCAAGAATCTCTTAACATATCAATTTCATGGACAATTCATGGATAAAATAGGTGTAGGGCGTGAGGACGAACAAGTCCATCACTGTGGAAAGCCTAACTGTCACGACCCGGGGTTACCCCCTAGGAGTAACATGGCGTATTTGACCCCGAAGGGGTCTCATACAAGCCCTTAGCATAATCATAACATAAAGACATAGAATAATTGCAGAAAATTTAAAAGTTTTACAATAAAAGTCAACTTCTTTTTCAAAAACGAAAATAAAAATCTAGACGAATGAAGAAGTGAAGTTTCCTAACATCCTATAGCCTCCTATTAATAAAATATGGCGCGCTTCAAAATCCCTTTACATCAATAAAGTGTCAAAATAGAAAAGTACAATAAAACTAGAAATGAGAAATCTATCCTCGAACTTGGGGACTAACCAAGCCTAGGGAATAGTCAACCTAAGCTTCACTTGAAAGGAGAAGTGTGTATCAACAACCGAAACCTACACTCATAAAATGTAGAAAATATGGGTTAGAACAAATAATGTACTAAGTATGGAAGCCATGCACAAAATCCTTAAAACATGCATAAAAGGGACATTTAGTTGAAATCATGCCTTTATCAAGTTAAAAATCCATAATGCACATTTATGAAGAACATAAGCCAAACCAACATAGAAGCAACCCAAAGCCATACTAGTGCAATGCAAAGGTAAGATTCCATAACCCTACCAAATGCTAAGTATCATATTAGGCCACCAACAACCTACATATCTTACTTTTTCCTCATCCATAACCAACATACATAAGTAAGGAGTTATTCATAATCATAGTTTGTGACAAGTAAAGTCAACCTTAACATTCATACATACCTTTCATACATAATTCATAAGTCATCAAAGCATAAGAGAACCTCACTATAACCCCTCTTAAAGCCTACTTGTGCAATGCATAAGTAAAGTCTAATACCCTCACTCATACTAAGTAGTACCTCTCAAGAAGCCATAATTAAAGTCCATATTCTTATCATAATTCTTATTCATATCATATAAAAAAGTTTGGATTTAGCCGACATAGACCATGTGAGCTACATGGAATCCGCTGTTCTACCCCCACACCGAAAAGAGGTGTCCTACTTGCCTAAGGTAGAACTTTCATAATAGATTTTAGATGGATCCACTAGCTAAAGACCTATGTGGGTACATAGTTATGGGATATGGGGATTGCTACTAGAAACCCGGACTACTAGTGTAAAAGGTTTCCATCCCATGAGACAACATACATTGGGAAGTCGGACTTGCTAAACGTAAAAGCTTCCATCTCATTGTTCATATCTGCTCGGTGCTAAGCATAATTCCCTTTAATAGTCATATTAAGTCTTTACTTAAGTTCATTGTTCACAAGAGAATGCACTAGGCACCCAACCAACATAATACCATAAGAGCTCATAGATTCATTAGGTGAGAATGTCCTTTCAACCTTAAAATCATCGAATGTGAGTAAACCTTTTACATAACATTCATAGTGTTTCATAAGGATAGCCTTTCAATCAACACAACAAGCTTATCATAACATACATACATACTTTATGCATAATAAAGTGTAAGGGTATAGGGAAGAAGGATCTCACATCAATACCACAATTACACAAGTCATAGGATCATCATTATCTAAGTAAATCATGAACTCATATACAATCTTCATCAACACATATAAACTCTAGTTATTGCCCTTCAAGGCTAGGAATTAATATCAACCCTAAATTCAAGAATTATCACCTTAGATAGGGGGATTTCATTATTCAACAACATAATCAATGTAAACATAATCAATTGTCAAGGTCTCATCATCAATCAAGCCATACATAGTTCACAATTTAGGAAAAAGGGAAAATCATGGGTCCAAGGGAGATTTTCATCATAAAACATCAATACTCCAATATTCCAATCATAAATCATCACAATCAACCAAAATAAACCATAATTAAACAATGGAAAATGTTTTGGAAGAAGGCCCATGTTAGAGATTGAAAACCCTAGAAATTGGGGGATTTGGAATCTTGAAAACATATTTTGAAAGGGGCTCCTTAGGTGATAGCTACCCAAGGATGAAAAGCATCCATACCTCAATTAAGAACCTCCAAGAAATGTTGGGAAGAACCTTGAGAATCTATAAACCCTAGCTGTAATGGTTTCTTCTTCTTCCTTGAGTTTAGAGAGAATTGTTTAGAGAGGAGGGAGTTTTTTATTTCAATTGGGTGTTTGTGAATAATGACCAAGTCTTGTGAAATTTGACTTAAAAACAATATATAAACTTCCCCTTAAAATACCCAAAACACCCCCACTTTAATTGGACTAAAATAGGAAATAACTTAAAAGACCTTCATTAATTGACCCCGTCCAGGCCTCACGACCCACTCCACGAGCCGTGGTGAGGACCACGACTCGTGGTCCTCATCGTGAAGTTTTGGGGAAGTATCCCCTCTAAGGTGGCATGAGGCGTTCAAACCCAAGGCATCACCATGAGGGGATCCATGAGTCGTGGTCCATCTCGTGGTCCTTGAGGCAATAGCCTCACCAATTGGGGGCCCTTGCTCATTTCCTAAGGCAACTCCACGAGTACCTCCCATGGTCGTGGTCATGACCACAGATCGTGGTGATGGCCGTGGAAGTTGAGGCAATAGCTAGGGGAAATGGTGGTCAAACTTCCATGGCCAAGAGTAGGGGTGGGCGTTCGGTCGGTTCGGTTCGGTTTATAAATTTCAGTTCGGTTTTTCGGTTTTTCGTTTGGCAAAAATGTGAAACCAAACCAAATTGAAATAAATTCGGTTCAGTTCGGTTATCACAATTTCGGTTCGGTTTCGGTTTAACCAAATTTAATAAATAGTGGTACATTTTCAAAATTCAATCAATTTTGTTCACTTTTTTTTTTCCAGATACAAGGAACCAAAAACAAACAAAGAGCATTATTATAGTTATAACTTATAACACCAAACAAGCTAAGCTAACTTCCAATATGTGGAAAATCGAGTCTGCCAACCAAACTTGGCTAACTCCTTCACGATTACGCCCATTCACAATAGTAGACAACTTAGAATCAGAAACATTCATCATTTCACTATATGCACATATTCATTACAAATACAGAGCCCTTTCTTTCCTTTTCTTAAGTGCAGTTGAAGGATCATTTTTCATGTACAATACAAGACATTGACAGAAAAATACTCATAGTGGACACCGAAAAGAACGTCGTTCCCATTCAAGAATAAATTAGGTAG
>JAJOOO010020457.1:0-47481 GCA_029582685.1 Solanum piurae
GGCCGTGGGTCAACACTTAGCCAAATTTTCTGATTGAGTTCTGGGGAAGTTTTCTGTCACGAACCACGGACCTGCAGGACGGACCGTGAGTCCATCAATGGTCCGTGGATGGTGTCCGTGAGTGCCACGTGTAACACCAAAAATCTAAAATCTCTAATTTCGGATACGGGGTGTTACATTCCCTAAAAGTATAATGGCGTACTTGACCCTGAAGGGGTCTCATAAAATCCCTTAGCATAATCGTACCATAAGATAATAGAAAAGTACGGAAAATTTAAAACTTCTTTTAAACCATACAATTGAAACCATTTTCATAAGCAAGCGGAAGTCTTTACACCTCTTTTGTATCAAACCATCTATTAAACTTTAGAATAAAACTCTTGGGATGCAGCCCATACAAAGTCTAAAACATAAACAAATGACATAAAGGAAATATTGGTTTGTCCTCAAAGCTATGAGGGCTCACTAATTCTTCAACTCTTCTTATTTCTTGGAAACCTAGCCTTCAAGGAACTCAATCTCTGAAACCCTACATTTGATTAGAATGTAGGCAATATGCGTTAGTACAAAATGTACCAACTATGAAAGCTAGCACCACATCATAAGAGCATCTCAAAATGGTTAGTCAACACAATACATAAGCATAAGAGATAATAACATAGTCATAACATAATGATCATAGTCATAGCATGGTCTCCAACATTAGCATCATACAAACATAAGTCAACATAAGACATAGTTAATGAGCATTGGAGATAAAGTCATAATCCTATAAGCATAATTGACTCTTAGTCATCTAGACCATAATAGTACCATTCTCAAGTAACCTCAAAAGCATACAAGTGCAAAGCATGAATAGCATCCCATAATACCACCCAAGCAAAGTATCCCTTTTTGGTCATCTTAGTCATATTTTATATACATGGTCAAGTCTCTAAGCTTATATACCATAAGGGAACCATACTTCTAGGTAACCCTAAAGAACACTTGTGTAATGCATGAAAGGAATCCCATACTACCCTTCATATTAAGCATAACCTTGAAGTCATCCTAGTCATATTCACCGTTCTTTTGTCTTACTATTGGCTATTTTCATATAGACAAGGCAACTATCACCTTTAGTAAATCATATTTTGGAAGGCAACTATAGCAACAACCCAAGCTAAACTATACTATGTGTGGTAACCTTTCATACCTAGACTTAAGTCATACTTGTGCAATGTATGGATAGCATCCCATACTACTACCCATACTAAGTACCCCTTTAGACTATCATGAATGTTCACTAGTTGGGGACTAGTCCCTTTATTCTATTTACCTCTATTCATAGCTACCAAGCAATAACCCCCTAATAGGCTAGACCATGCTATCATCTTACCAACATAACTAGGTTAAGCTAAGCTAACTACCATGGAAGACACACTAACATGCAAGTCCAAGCTATCCTAGAAAGGTAAAAAGTGGCCTATCCTAACTATCATAAAATAGTCTTAGACCAACTAAGTCATGCTACCCTTACAAGTATACTATGATTCAAATGCAAGCTATCCTTAGGAGAGTATGATTCTCAATCCTAAGTTATCCTTAGGAGAGTATTAGTCCTCCATCCCAAGCTACCATGACTAACCTAACTCAAGCTATCCTTGAAATGCACCTTACAATGCAAAGTCAAGCTACAGTTAGGATAGTATGGATCCTTAATCCTAATCTACCCTTAGGAGAGTATAAATCCTCAATCCTAAAGCTTCCATGAAATGGTCTTGGCCAATCCAAGTCATGCCACCATGAAGGCATCCTAACAATGTTAGTTCAAGCTACCCATAGGAGAGTATAAATCCTCAATCCTAGGCAACCATGACTACTCCTAACTCAAGCTACCATGAAATGCATTTTACAATGCCAAGTTAAGATATCCCTTAGGAGAGTATAGATACTCTATCCTCAGCTATCAATCTTAGTGTAATCCTACTAAGACAAGCAATACATAAAGGGATCATTTATCACAACTTCAATCTACTCTAGTCTAACATGCTTTGATTCATTTTAGGTTATTAAGCCAACCTAGAATCCTTCTATTTGAGGGAACCTTGGATCTCCTAGAAAATTCATGCCTAAGTGTGTAAGAGAGAAGCAATACACAACACTATCACTTAATAATGGATTTACCCCCGAAGCCCTAACATTGATGGCTACAAGCCCTACTTTCAAGCTTAACTTCATTCTATCATCATTCGTGTCTAAATTACAAGATATTCAATCACATTCTTTACTACTAAGTTATTCTAGTCATAATTCATCATAGAGGTTCAATTTCATCTTTACAAGTCAAGATCCTTCATATTCAATAAAATCTAGTTTAATTCATGATAATATGATCCTAACTTTGATCAATTAGTATACATGACATTGATTTAGGAAGATCACCTTTGGACCTTCAATTTCACCTCTAATGGCATAAACCCACAAATATCACATTCATCAATTTAGACTAGGGTTTACCACAAAAATCACATGAATTCATCACAATATCACTAAAAAAAAGCTAATTCAATCATAATTAGGTATTATCTACTAGATGGGAATCATACCCAAACCCTACCCACAATGTAAGCACAACCCTAGCTAGAATTGGGTTTATGACTTCACAATTGGGGAAACTATAGGGGGTCTATGGGTGGAATAACTCATAGATGAATAATCTAAACATACCTCTTTTCAAAGCCCTAAATAAATTTTTCTTCAATGGGGAATTTCAACCTAGCCTTCTTCTCTTCTTCTTCTTCTTCTAAAGAGAGAATTTCTTGAGAGGAAGTGGGTTCTTAGATGAATGAGTTAATTAATTAGTTTTAGAGGTATATTAAGTATTTATAGGAGGCTCATTAACTAACTAGACAACCTACCTTAACCCTTAATTGATTACTAACATTAATTCCCGAACCCCTAACTTAAAACTAAAACCTTAAAAATTGTGTTGACCTATAGACCCCCACCCACGGACCGTGGTTGGGTTCAAAGATCGTGCTGGCTGCTTCGTAGGTGAGTACAGGGGCTAAGAAATTCAGGCCAACTCAGGCCTTGACCCACGCACCCATCTACGGGGTGTTGGGTCCACGTACTGGCCGTAGGTGGCCAAACGTAGGTGCTGGAATTTGCCAGTTTTTGGGTTGTCTTTTGGGTCCTCCCAAAGGACCCCTTTGGTGGTCGTACCTTGACGCCCTAACCCTTAAACCCCTATTATAACCCCGGGAATCATTTTTACAACTTTTAATCCTCATACCACATTCTATACCTCTTACGAAAGGCTTTAGAAATCAGTAATTCAACTTGCTAGTTTTCGGGGTGTTACATTATCTCCCCCTTGGGATCATCATCCTCGAATGACGATTCTAAACACTTCTTAAAGTCATAAATCTAAGATATCAGCCCATCATGCATGCGCTATATCTAAATTCATGTAACCAAGAAAGAAAACTTCAATTCCAAGCTAAACACATTCAATGCAACACAAGGGAGTAGGAACTACTTCTACCAACCCAACAAGCATGAAACTCTATATCTACTTATTTTCAAGGAGGAACTAACATCTCCTAGCAAAAAATGCTCAACACACACTCATGGAGCCTAAATGCAAATTTACTCTAAAAAAGCAGTTATTCAAGAAAGAATCTTTTAAGTCCCAAACTAAGGCATGGTCATATAATCATCTCATGAAGTCTATATGCAAATATTAATCAAATGCACTACAACATGAGGAAAACAATGCATATAAGTCATTTCTAACAAGATCTAAGCATTTTAATGAACATGCATATAGGGATAGCATCCTATACTACTACCTACACTAAGTACCCCTTTAGACTATCATGAATGTGCAGTAGTTGGGGACTAGTCCCTCTATTCTATTTACCTCTATTCATAGCTACCTTGGAATAACCCCCTAATAGGTTAGACAATGCTATCATCTTACCAACATAACTAGGTTAAGCTAAGATAACTACTTGGGAAGACACACTATCATGAAAGTCCAAGTTATCCTAGGAAGGTGCAAATGTCCTATCCTAGGTATCATGAAATAGTGTTAGACCAACTAAGTCATGCTACCCTTACAAGTATACTATGATACAAATGCAAGCTATCCTTAGGAGAGTATGATTCTCAATCCTAAACTATCTTTAGGAGAGTATGAGTCCTCCATCCCAAGCAACCATGACTAGCCTAACTCAAGCTATCCTTGAAATGCACCTAACAATGAAAAGTCAAGCTACTCTTACGAAAGTATGGATCCTCAATCCTAAGATACCCTTAGAAGAGTATAAATCCTCAATCATAAAGCTACCAAGTAATGGTCTTGGCCAAACCAATTCATGCTACCATGAAGGCATCCTAACAATGCTAGTTCAAGCTACCCATAAGAGAGTATAAATCCTCAATCCTAGTCTACCATGACTACTTCTAACTCAAGCTACCGTGAAATGCCTTTAACAAATCAAAGTCAAGCTATCCCTTAGGAGAGCATAGATCCTCCATCCTAAGCTATCAAACCTGGTCTTATCTTACTAATCCAAGCTATAGATGAAGGGATCATATATCACAACTTCATGCTATTCTAGTCTAACATGATTTTATTCATTTTAGGTTATTAAGCAAACCTAGAATCCTTCTATGTGAGGAAACCTTGGATATCCTAGAAAATTTGTAACACCACGGAAATTAGTAGACTAAATTAGAGCCAAAAGATAGGGTTCTAGAGTGGGATGTTGGGAATTATGGTCGTAAGATGAGACTATACGTGCTTGGAATGAGGGGTTTAGTAGTTGAACGTCAAGGTATGTGTTATACCTCGTAACTAAGAAGACCATTTAGAGTTTGGTTGAGCATGGGAAGGGAAAGTGCCAAGGCAAAAGGGCAAGCCTAAGCTACCCAACCTTGGCAAGGTACTGCCCAAGGGGTTCACGACCACCTTCACGACCAGTGGTCTTGACCACGGTTTGTGAAGGAGTCTGTGAAGGCCCCTTAGAATTGTGGGAGGTCATTCCTTGAGGCAAGGCTACTGCATAAGGGGCCACGACCATCACCACGGCCCGTTGGCTTGAACATGGACCGTGGGACGTCTCGTGGACTTCCCTTAGCTTCAAGGGAGGTTGAAAAGCTAGGAAGGGTCACTGGTCAATGGACCATGAGCACCACCTTGGGCCATGGTAACCTTGACGGTCCGTCCAAGCGGGCGTGACCCATTGCAATAGGCTGCCTAGTCGAGGGATTTTTGGTAAAATCCTTTTTAAGTGATAGTAAGTGGTGGTCATTTTGTATGTGTTGTATACACCTATATATATTATTTTCAGTCATTAACCTCCAAGTTTAAATCACTTTAGACTAGACCCGAATCAAATCCCCAAATCACTCCTCTCTCAAATATTTCTCTCTCTAGAAAACCCCCATTGAAGAAGAAGCTAGAGGTTGGAGCTAAGGTCAAGAAAAAAGGTTCCACTATTAAAGGATTGTTCTAGGGCATTGATTAAGGTATGTTTAGATTTTCATGTATGGGTTCTTCCACCCATAGAGTCCCTTAGAAATCCCCAAGATTTCTGAAGAAGAACCTCAATCTAAGTTAAGGTTACTTCCAATGTATGGGTTTTAGATGGGTATGATTCCAAATGGTTGGATGATTCTTATATATGATTAATGTAGTGTTGATTCATGATATTATGAAGAATTTATGTGAATTCCATGATTAACCCTAGAAATCAAAGTATGTGGGTTTATTTCTTTTGATGAGAAATTGATGCTACTTGATAGATTCTCTAGAATTGTTATTATGTAAGAACTTAGTCAAGAATATGAATATGAAATCATGAATCGAACTATACTTATGCATGTACGATAGAACATTATTGGTAATGATATAATTTGGGACTTTATGATGAATTATGCATAGAATTGCCTATGATTAAGGCTTGTGACTAATATGACTTCTGATCTAGTTTAGTATGATGATTGTGGAGTAAAGCTTGATAGTAGGGCTTGAAGTCATAATACTGATCACTAGGGATTATATAGTGAGTCTAATATGATGATTAGTTTGCATGTGAATGATACAATAGAGGATGGAGTTGTTATGGAATGCTTTTACCCACATGACCTATTTTGTACTAAATGAATGCATGTATGTACAATGTGAAAGGTCTTCTCACATAGAATGATTCTAGAATTAAAGGTTAATCACCTAAAATGAATCAAAGCATGTTAGAACAAAAATAAATTAACTTTATGAAATATGATTCCTTCGTGTATAGCTTGTTTATGTAGCATGAGTTAGAAGATCTCATGGTAGATTGGGATTGAGGAATCTCACTCTCCTAAGATTAGCTTGAGTTAGCATTGCAAGGGTGATTTTAATGGTTGCTTGAATTAGCATATGTGGGATGCTATTCATGGTAGCTTGCACTAGAGTAGTCATGTTAGCCTATAATTGAGAACTTACACTCTCCTAAGGGTAGCTTGAATTATCATTGCAAGGATGTTTACATTGTAGCTTGATTTGGTTAGGCCAAGACTATTTCATGGTAGCTTAGGATTTAGGATTCATACTCTCCTAAGGATAGATTAGGTTTGAGGATCCATACTCCCCTAAGGTAGCTTGCATCATATTGAAGGGTTGTATGGTAGCTAGGTTGGAATAATTATCTTCTACCTTGGATATCTTGGATTGCATGATAGTGTGTTTTCCATGGTAATTAGGTCTAGCCTAGTAGTGTGCTATTCTTGATAGTCTAAAATGATAAATTATAATCATTGAGTAAACTAGCCTAAATAAGTACTTAGTGTGAGTGGTAGTATGGGATGCCATTCATACATGGCACAAGTATGACTTAAAGCTACTTATGATATGTCTTCTTATGTGATGTATGCTTAGCTTGGATTGTTTCTATTGTTGCCTTCCATGATATGATTGACATGAGATAGTAGTTCCTTGTCCTTATGTAGTAGGTCAAGAGTGACATCTATGAATAGTAAGCATGAATAGGGTGACTGTAAGATATGCTTAGTGTGAGTGGTATTATGGGATGTTCCTCATGCATTGCACAAGTGTGCCTTGAGGTTACTTAGGAGTATTAGTGCTCTTATGACATGAAAACCTTAGTCTTGACTATGAAGGTGAACTATGCCCAAGAATGACTAAGAAGAGGTACTTAGCTTGGATGGTAGTATGGGATGCTATCCTTGCATTGCACAAGTACGCTTTGAGGTAGCTTCTGAAGTAGTTCTATAGTAATATGAAGGAAAAAGGTTGAAGTATGTATACATGAAAGTCTAAAAAGAGGCTATGCGATGAACATGATACATCTCCAATGATCATTTATTATGTCTTATGTGGACTTATGATTATATGATGCTTATGTTGGAGATTATGCTACGACTATGTTATTATATCTTATGTTATGTCTTATGTTGAGTAACCATTTTGAGATGCTCTTATGATGTTGTGCTATCTTTCATACTTGCTACATTTTGTATTAATGCATATTGCCTACATTCTAATCAAATGTAGGGTGTTGGAGATGAGTTGCTTTGGAGGCTAGGTTCCTAAGGTGCAAGAAGAGTTGAAGAATTGGTGAGTCCTCATAGCTTCGCGGACAAACCCCTTATGTTTCCTTTATGTCATTGCTTTATATTTTAAACATTATGTGGGATGTGTCCCAAGTCTTTTTATTCAAAAATTTAAGTAGATTGTTTGAGACAAAGTTGTAGTAAAGACTTCTGCTTACTTATGAAAATGCTTTTGATTATATGGTTTAAAGAAGTTTTAAATTATCCCGTACTTTCTATGATCTTATGTTATGATTTTGCTAAGGGCTTGTATGCGACCCCTTCGTGGTCAAGTACTCCATATAACGTCTAGGGGGTACCCCTGGGTCGTGAAAAACTTGGTAATCAGAGCACAATGTTTAGAATGGTTTTAGGATTGTCTCACACCACGTCTAGTAGAGTATTGTTCATAAATTTGAAGCGTGCCACATTTTATGAATAGGAAGCTATTGGATGTTTAGGAAATCTCATTTCTTCATTCTCTAAAGTTGTGCTATAGAATTTAGATCTAGTAGGTCTTTCTCCTAACCTTTGCTCTATGGTTTTTCAAGTTATGGCTAATACTAGGGCTAATGCTAGGAGGGATGAGGAAGACAATGGTGAACAAGAGGTTTATCTTCAAGTCCCAAATCAAGATCCTCCTCAAGTTCCAAATGACCCTCAAATTAGAAATGTCACCCTAGCGGAGTTTAGGACTTCTATGCAATTTTTGGCTCAAGCCTTAACGGCGTAAGCCAATAGAGAGGTGGTGGCTCCGGCAAACCCAATAAGGGGGATGGGTGCTTCTAGAATATTGGATTTTTTGAGGATGAATCCTTCGGATTTTAGTGGCTCCAAGGTGGAAAAAAATTAGAATGGGTTCAAAGAGGAGGTTTATAAGACACTTGCTATCACGGGGGTGACTTCTAGAGAGAAAGTGGAACTAGCCTCTTATCAATTGAAATATGTTGCCAAAATTTGGTATGAACAATGGAAATATAATAGGCTGGTAGGAGCAAGTCCTATAGAGTGGGAAGCATTTAAGTCGGCTTTTCTAGATAGGTTCTTTCCTCGGGATTTGAGGGTGGCTAAGATGGAAGAGTTCATCAATCTTAAGCAAGGTAACATGAGTGTCAAAGATTATTCCTTGAAATTCACTTTTTTGTCTAAGTATTATCCATCCATAATGTCAAATCCGAGAGATAAGATGAATAGGTTTTTGTCGGGTGTGTCCGACATGGTAGCCAAAGAATGCCGCACGACAATGCTTGTTGATAATATGGATATCTCATGCCTCATGATTCATGCCAAACAAATGGAAGAAGAAAAACTCAAGGAAGAGAGATCTAGGGAGAAAAAGAGGTCTAGGGTGGATGGTGATAAATCCTTTCATGATGGGTCCGATGGACATGATCATTCTAGGAATCAACAAAAGTTTTCACGACAAGGCTTTTCTAATGCTCCTAATCATAAGGATGAGAGGGTGTATACTCCTAGGCCACAAGGGAGAAGTAATCAGTCCCTATGACCCACTTGTTCTAGGTATGGTAAGAGGCATGAGGGTAGGTGTTTGACTGGTAGAGCTGGTTGCTATGGTTGTGGTGAGAGTGGCCACATGAAGAAAGATTGTCCAAAGGCAAGGGCTACAATAAGAGAGGGTAAGCAAGTTTCCACTAGTAGTGAGAGTGTTGAGTATCAAAATAAGAATATGTTTTATGCTCTCCAATCTAGAGAAGATCAAGAGTGATCTCCTCATGTCCCTTCCGGTATGTGTTTTATGCTTTAGTAATTTTCCAAATTTCTTTTCTTTTTTGACTTGTTATGTTTGACTTGATGTTGTCCTTGTCATGAATGATGTTTAGAATATCTTGTGTAGCCTTACTCCAAAGGGGGAGACAGTGTGCCTACCTAATATGGTTATTATGTGATTACGTGTTGTTATGATTTCCTTATGTGCATGTTCATGTAAATGCCTAGGTGTTGTTAGAAATGACTTATTTGCATTGTATTGCCTCATTGTAGCATCTTTGAGTCAAGTTGAATTTAGGCTCCATGAATATGTGTTGAGCATATTTTAGCTAGGAGATATTAGTTCCTCCTTGAAAATAATAGATATACAATTTCATGCATTTTGGGTTGGTAGATGTAGTTCCTACTCCCTTGTGTTGCATTGAGTACGTTTAGCTTGGAATTGAAGTTTCCTTGTTAGAATGTGTGCATGTAGATGTATTGCATGCATGATGGGCTGCTAGTCTAGAGTCGTTTCCTTTAAGAAGTGTTTAGAATCATCATTCCAGGACAAATGTTCGCAAGGGGGAGATTTTGTAACACCCTGGAAATTAGTAGACTAAACTAGAGCCAAAAGCTAGGGTTCTAGAGTGTGATGTTGGGAATTATGGTCGTAAGATGAGACTTTATGGGCTTGGAATGAGGGGTTTAGTTGTTGAACGTCAAGGTATGCGTTAGATCTCGTAGAATAGAAGACCATTTAGAGTTTGGTTGAGCATGGGAAGGGCAAGTGCCAAGGTAAAAGGGCAAGCCTAATCCAAGGGGCCAAGGCTACCCAACTATGGAAGGCTACTGCCCAAGGTGTTCAGGACCAGTGGTCTTGACCACGGTCCGTGAAGACCCCTTAGACTTGTGGGAGGTCATGCATTGAGGCAAGGCTACTGCCTAAGGGGCCACGACCATCACCACAGACCGTGGGAGGTCTCGTGGACTTCCCTTAGCTTCAAGGGAGGTTGCCAAGCTTGGAAGGGTCACTGGTGAAGGGACCATGAGCACCACCATGGGCCGTGGTTCCCTTGACGGTCCGTTCAAGTGGGTGTAACCTCTGGCAATAGGCTGCCTAGTCGAGGGCTTTTTAGTAGAATCATTTTTGAGTGATATTAAGTAGGGGTCGTTCGGTATGTGTTTTATACACCTATATATATTATTTTAAGTCATTAGCCTCCAAGTTTAAGTCACTTTACACTAGACCCAAATTAAAACCCCAAATCACTCCTCTCTCAAATATTTCTCTCTCTAGAAAACCCTCATTGAAGAAGAAGCTAGAGGTTGAAGCTAAGGTCAAGAAAAAAGGTTCAATTGTTGTAGGCTTGTGCTAGGGAATTGATTAAGGTATGTTTAGATTTTCATCTATGGGTTCTTCCACACATATAGTCCCCTAGAAATCCCCAAGATTTGTGAAGAAGAACCCCAATCTAAGATAAGGTTACTTCCAATGTATGGATTTTAGATGGGTATGATTCCAAATGGTAGGATAATTATTATATATGATTAATTTAGTGTTGATTCTTCATAGATTCTCTAGAATTGTTATTATGAAAGAACTTAGTCAAGAATATGAATATGAAATCATGAATCAAACTAGACTTATGCATGTACGATAGATCATGAATGGTAATGATAGAATTTGGGATTTTATGATGAATTATGCATAGAATTGCCAATGATTAAGGCATGTGAATAATATGACTTGTGATCTAGTTTAGTATGATGATTGTGGAGTAAAACTTGATAGTAGGTCTTGAAATCATAATGGTGATCACTAGGGCTTATAAAGTGAGTCTAATATGATGAGTAGCTTGCATGTGAATGATACACTAGAGGTTGGAGTTATTGTGGAAGGCTTTTACCCACACGACCTAGGTTGTACCAAATGAATGCATGTATGTAGAATGTGAAAGGTCTTCTCACATAGAATGATTCTAGAATAAAAGGTAAATCACCTTAAATGAATGAAAGCATGTTAGAACAAGAATAGTTTGAAGTTGTGAAATATGATCCCTTCATGTATAGTTTATTTATGTAGTATGATTTAGAAGTTCTCATGGTAGCTTGGGATTGAGGAATCACACTCTCCTAATATTAGCTTGAGTTAGCATTGCAAGGATACTTTTAATGGTAGCTTGAATTAGCATATGTGGGATGCTATTCATGGTAGCTTGCACTAGATTAGGCATGGTAGCCTAGAATTGAGGACTTACACTCTTCTTAGGGTAGATTGAACTAGCATTGCAAGGATGATATCATGGTAGCTTGATTTGGTTAGGCCAAGCCCATTTCATGGTAACTTAGGCTTGAGGATTCATACTCTCATAAGGATAGCTTAGGGTTGATGATCCATTCTCCCCTATGGGTAGCTTGCATCATATGGAATGGTTGCTTGGTAGCTAGGTTGGAATACTTGTAATCTACCTTGGATAGCTTGTATTGCATGATAGTGTGTTTTCCATGGTAATTAGGTCTAGCCTAGTAGTGTTCTATTCTTGATAGTCTATAATGATAAATTGTAAGCATTGAGTAAGCTAGCCTAAAGAAGTACTTAGTGTGAGTGGTAGTATGGGATACCTTTCATACATGGCACAAGTATGACTTGAAGCTACTTATGATGTGTCCTCTTCTGTGATTTATGCTTAGCTTGGATTGTTGCTATTGTTGCCTTCCATGATATGATTGACTTGAGATAGTAGTTCCTTGTCCTTATGTAGTAGGTCAAGAGTGACATCTATGAATAGTAAGCATGAATAGGGTGACTTCAAGATATGCTTAGTGTGAGTGGTATTATGGGATGCCCCTCATGCATTGCAAAAGTGTGCCTTGAGGTTACTTAAGAGTATAAGTGCTCTTATGACATGAAAACCTAAGTCTTAACTATGAAGGTGAACTATTCCCAAGAATGACTAATAAGAGGTACTTATCTTGGATGGTAGTATGGGATGCTATCCTTGCATTGCACACGTATGCTTTGAGGTGGCTTGTGAAGTAGTTCTATTATAATATGAAGGACAAAGGTTGAAGTATGTAAACATGAAAGTCTAAATTAGGCTATGCGATGAACATGATACATCTCTTATACTCATTTATTTTGTCTTATGTTGACTTATGATAATATGATGCTTATGTTGGAGATTATGCTATGACTATGTTATTTTCTCTTATGCTATGTCTTATGTTTACTAACCATTTTGAGATGGTCTTATAATGTTGTGGTAGCTTTCATACTTGGTACATTTTGTACTAATGCATATTGCCTACATTCTAATCAAATGTAGGGTGTTGGAGATTGAGGTGCTTTGGAGGCTACGTTCCTAAGGTGCAAGAAGATTTGAAGAATTTGTGAGTCATCATAGCTTCGAGGACAAACCCCTTATGTTTCCTTTATGTCATTTCTTTATGTTTTAGACATTATGTGGGCAACGTCCGAAGTCTTTTTATTCAAAATTTTAAGTAGTTGGTTTGAGACAATGTTGTAGTAAAGGCTTCCGCTTACTTATGAAAATGTTTTCGATTATATGGTTTAAAGAAGTTTTAAATTATCCCATACTTTCTATGATCTTATGTTATTATTTTGCTAAGGGCTTGTATGCTATCCCTTCGGGGTCAAGTACGCCATGTTATGTCTAGGGGGTACCCCTGGGTAGTGAAAACAATTCATGCCTAAGTGTGTAGGAGAGAAGCAATACACAACACTATCACATAATATTGGATTTACCCCTAAAGTCCTAACATTGATGGCTACAAGCCCTACTTTCAATCTTAACTTCATTCTATCATCCTTCATGTCTAAATTACAAGATATTCAATCACATTGTTTACTACTAAGTGATTCTAGTCATAATTCATCTTAGAGGTTCAATTTTATCTTTACAAGTCAAGATCCTTCATACTCAATAAAGTCTAGTTCAATTCATGATTAGATGATCTTAACTTTGATAAATTAGTATACATGACATTGATTTAGGAAGATCACCTTTGGACCTTAAATTTCACCTCTAATGGCCTAAACCCACAAATATCACATTCATTAATTTAGACTAGGGTTTACCATACAAATCACATGAATTCATCATATTATCACTGAACAAAGCTAAATCAACCATAATTGGGTATTATCCACTATTTTGAAATCATACCCAAACCCTACCCACAATGTAAGCACAACCCTAGCTAGAATTGGGTTTTTGACTTTACAATTAGGGGAAACTATGGGGGATATGTTGGTGGAAGAAAGCATAGATGAATAATCTAAACATACCTCTTTTCAAAGCACTAAATAAAACTTGCTTCAATAGTGAATTTCGACCTAGCCTCCTTCTCTTCTTCTTCTTCTTCTTCTTCTAGAGAGAGAATTTCTTAAGAGGAAGTTGATTCTTAGATGAATGAGTTAATGACTTAGTTTTAGGGATCTATAAAATATTTATAGGTGGATAATTAAATAACTCACCAACCTACCTTAACCCCTAATTAATTACTAACTTAATTCCCAAATCCCTAACTTAAAACTAAAAGCTTAAAAATTGTGTTGACCTATGAACCCCCACCCACGGACCATGGGTGGGTTCACGGCTCGTGCCGGCTACTTCATTGGTGAGTACTGGGGCTAAGAATTGAAGGCCAACTCAGGACTTGACCCATGACCCCCACCCATGGGGCATGGGCCCACCTACTGGCCGTAGGTGGCCAAACGTAGGTGCTGGAATTTGACAGCTTTTGGGCTGTCTTTTGGGCTCCCCAAGGACCCCTTGAGTGATCCTTGGGGGGTCGTACCTTGACGCCCTAACTCTTAAACCCTCATTCTAACTGCAGGAATCATTTTAACAAATTTTAATCCACATACCACACTCCAAACCTTTTACGAAAGGCTCTAGAACTCACTAGTTCAACTTGCTAGTTTCTGGGGTGTTACAACCTCGTACTCCTTGGACTTTCTATGCTAATGTGGGGGAATGTACCGATATTTATTTTTGTACGGTACCTCCAATTCTATAATCTGTTTGGCCACGAGATCCAGCTGAGTCAACAGTGTGGCCAAAACCTGGTCCTTCTCAGTCTCCTTGTTGGTATTGGCCATGTGATCAAAGAGTTGAGCCGCTATTGCATAGGGTAGTCGTATGACACCACCCTAAGAAATTTTTTCAGCCACTTCTCTGTTCTCCGGACCAAGACCTCTATAGAATCACTCCAACAACATTTTATCTGAGATTCCATGAGTTGGGCATTGTAGCGATAGTGACTTAAATCTCAGCCTCAACTCATGGATTGACTCACCCTCCAATTGTCTGAAACTTAGGATGTTATCCCTAAGAATCATCATCCTCAAAGGAGAGAGGTCCATTAGGTCACCATTTCTACAAAACATGCTCTTTTCTTACGTTCTAAATAATCAACATGAAAAACAAAACTAAAAGTAACTAGATTCAACTATGACTAAAAAGAAAAAAAATTTAACTTAACCAAAGAATCTTAACGGACACCATCTCCCGGCAGCGACACCATTTTCATTTAATGTTTCAAAGATACTTCATCCAATTCTAAGTGTCAACGATCACTAGTCAGTATATAACCCAACTAAATGAGATGTGGTCAAATCCCACAGGTAGTGGTATGTGTTTAAAATTCAATAGGAAAGTACGAATGTGTTCAAATCAGTCATAGGAATAAACATGATCGAATAAAAACATAATTCAAATTAGGGGGTGACACGAATGTCAAATAATAGGAGGTTTTGGTTTTAATTATCAACTACAACAACATCAAACAATACGGGATAAAAATAATGAGACAGGTTCTTGGGATATGATTCGATTATAGGCTAATGTAGACAAACGGGTAATTGCAACTATTAGAAAATAGTTGTATATTAGTGATTAAGCTAGACTATAGAGGAGGTAAATTTTCTCTCGAACAATTTACCCCGAATAAAGTCAATTTGTAACACCCCGTAATTTAGTGAGTTCTAGAGACTTCAGTAACAGTTTTGGAGTGTGGTATGAGGGTTAAAACTTGTAAAAATGGTTCCCGTACTTAGAGTAGGGGTTTTAGGGGTTAAACGTCCGGGTAGGACTCCCTAAGAACCACCCAAGGGGTCCTTGAGGAGGACCGCAAAGCAGTCCCTAAAACTGTCAAAATATAGTGACCTACGGATGGCCATATATGGACAGTAGATCAGACCATGTCCCGTAGATAATGGGCGTAAGTCAAGGTCTGCACCAGGCCTTCAAAGATAAGCCCCAGGTGCAAACCATGGAGGTGATTGACGTCCAGTAGCATCACCTACGGTCCGTAGGTGGTGGGGCGTAGGTGCTGCCAGTTTTATGTAATTTAGTTTTAGTTAGGTGTTTGGGAATTAATTAGGTAATTAATTAGGGTTAAGGGAGGTCGATTAGTTAGTTAATTAATCACCTATATAAGCTTTTAAGACCCAAAACTAAATCCTTAATTCATTATAACCCAAGACCCCAAATCAAAACCCAACTCCTCTTCCCTCCAAAAGTCTTCTCTCTAGAACTCCATTGAAGACCAATAAAGAGATCAACTAGGGCTTGAAGATGGGATATTTTCAATACGAATTTGGTGGGATTATACACCTAAGGTATGGGATTTTTAATCCTTGTCTAAGTTCCATTGAAGGAGCCCTCTCAAAATATGTTTTCAAGTCTTCAATTTTCCCCAAAAACCTAGGGTTCAATCTATGTTATGGGTCATCTTCCAAAATGATTTCAATTGTTTGATTATGATTTATTATGGTTGTTTATGATGAATTAACATTGTATTGATGGAGTTTTGATGAGAATTCCGCTTGGACCCATGATTTCCCCTTCTTTTCTAAATTGACTTCATGATGAGGGAATTGTTGAATATTGACCCAATTATGTGATTAATAGTTGTTCTTGGTCTACTTACATGATTCAAGTATAATCAAACATGTATCCTTGAATAACCTAATATCCTATGATGAAATTGATATAGTCTAGGGTTATGTCATGAAAAAGGTTAATTCAGGGTTTAGATGTGACCTTATAAAATTGATGAACTTCTTCATGTAATGACTTAGATTATATCACCTAGACTTGAATTGATTTAGGGTAAAGCTTCTAGACATGAATTCACTTGATCATGACCTATATGAATGATTATAGTTGTGTAGTGTTGGGATTGAGTTTATATGTTCCTATATGGCTATAATTGATCAAGAATGAGCCATGTGGTTAGATTACCTTAAGAATTAGGTATACTTGGTGATCATGTGAGGCATGTCTTGAGAGTAAGGACTGTAATATGAAGATACCTCTTAGGGCTTAAGGGTAAAGATCTAAAATGAATAAGCTAAGGGTGTTAAGGCTCCAAGAAGGAAGCCATTATGTATGTTGAATTGTGTATTCCCCTATTATGAGAAGACTCCATCTATATGACTTCTAATATGAGTATATGAGTTTATGCATGGAATGAATGTTGTACTTGAGTTATGAATATATATATGTTTCATGTATTGACTGCTAGATGTGTTGACTCAATATGACCCTTGAATGTAAGATATGAGGTATATGCATGATTATGATATTATATGCATGTTTATGATTACTTTGAGGATAAAGTGTTTATTATGATAATGTTGTTGTTGTGTCATTGGAAGGACAGTCACACACATATGCATGAATATGATTATGATGTAACTAATGTGTTACTTATGATCCACTTAGAAAGTGAAGATCCTACGACTATTGTGTAATTCTGGTTATTGTTGAAAGGTCATTCTCCCCTTACACGTACACATGTTCATATATAAATTGTCTAGGATTATATTATTGTGTTGATTGAAAGGCTATTCTCATATACACACTATGAATACGTGATGTTTGCATAATCAAGACACAACTTCCATTTTGCATGTCTACGATCGTACAATAGTAAAGTAACCCAACCAAGGGTTGGGGTAAGGTCCCAAGGGAGTGGTTTTGAGAATTAATAGAAAAATAAAATTTAGTTATAATTAGTCATAGCTATAAATATTATCGAATATCAACATACTAAATCTAAAGGGGGTGATGCAAGCGTCAATTATCAGTGGGTTTTTTGTATTAATTAACAACTACAAACAGCGAAAATATACGAAAACTAGGTAGAGAGATGGGATTCTTTGGATGTGATAGAAATACGGGATAAACTATACTATCAGGTACATGTTTTTGATAGTAAATTGTTGAGTATTTCTGACTAGGCTATTCTATAGTGGGGGTAAATTCTCTCTCGAGTAACTTACCCCGAATCGACTCAGTTTCTCTCAAACATCCAGTTACCGCTTTAAGCATAGTCTGTGCCTTAGCCCATTCACTCTCTCGAGCTAAATGTGCGGGAGAAGGACTAGGATTCACTCTATCAAGATGAACCCATGTCGACCCAATACCAGCGGCTATCAATTTAGTACTCTTAGTTTTACGACCTCTATCTCGAGAAAGATGAAAACACTAAGATGAAATTGTATTTGCAACTACAACTCCATTAAGATCATACACAACTACTAAATGAAATCATATTTAAAAGAGATAATCTAACCCATATTCACAAAATCACACCCCAAGAATCTGGGTTTTAGCTAGACATGTAAAAAAGATAAAAATTTATACCAATACCAGTTTCCATCAACTGGGTATGAAGGATTAAGTCTTAAAACAGGTCAAGAGTGAAGAATCTTCGAGACCCAAGTCCAATTTCTTGAAGTTGAAACCCTTTGAATGTTTAAGGTCTTAACAAAGTCTTCAAAACCCTCTAAAACTTGAAACTCTCAAAAACTGTAAAAAGTTCTAGTAATAATAGTGATATGATACTAAGACAGAAATTTAAACAAGTATTTATTATGTTTGAAAATTTTCTACGAAGGACCCTCAACAAAGTTAGTCGGGATCACCGATACATTCGGTGATCCGCCGTTTGGTCGATTTCATCGCCTTCCTTCTTTAGCCTTTAGCCTCTTCGCATTTTGAGTCGTTGGGAGATATGGTACTTCTTTGCGGAACTATTCGGTGACACGCCGACTGCTCCATTTCATTGCCAACTTGACCTTTTCCTTCAGGGCTCAGTGCACTGGAACAAAAGGTAATCTCCAAGACAATCGGTGACTCGCCAACTGGGCTCGGCGATCTTCAAGCTGTCATTTCTTCGTTCTTTTCAGACGCCTTGTTCCTTCTTGCCAAGTAGTGTCCATGCTTTGCCTCAAACTTCAAATACCTTTGGCCTGAAAAATCGTCAAGTTTTCACCCATTCGGCGAAATTAGTTAGGATCGCCAAACCACTCGGCATTTCACCAAGTAGTTACTTCCCTCGCCGAATTTTACAAAACTTCCAGTTATTTTTGGAGTCAAAACGGTGGTCTTCATCGGGATCACCGACATAGCTGGCGATTCACCAATAATTTCCTATGCTCGCCGAGTTTTACAGACTCCAATGTAAGTTGGTCTTGAGTCTAACAACGGTCTAGTTCGGGGTCACCGAACCATTCGACGATTCACTAATTGGACCTGTTGCTCGCCAATCTGCACTTTTCATTCACTCTCCACACTTCCATCTGCACAATAAACACACCATTATTTTATCAAAACAACATAAACCAATAAAGGGTTTTGGGTTGCCTACCAAACAACACCTTAGTTAACGTCGTGGAACGATGCAAATCCACCTTCAAACCTCATTTTTGGGGTTGACCATAGTGTCACTAGGCAAACCCCCTTGTTGTCTCGGATTTAGGTGAGACAACATCTGATCCATTTGGGTCTACAGCTGCTTGATTGACACTAAATAAGAGGTGATGGTCTGGCTTAGGGTCGAAACATCTTCCTTTATTTCTTACAAGATCTTGTCCGACCCCTCAACTTTGTTTAGGATACGAGAAAGTATATCCTCAGACCAACCACCTTCCGAATCCTTCAGCTTTTGGCACTCATGGGGAGGCTCATATCTGTCCTTCTCCCCATATTTCCAGTTAGGATTTCGGTCCCTCCATTCTCTATCGCGATCCTTCCAACCCTCTTCTCTAGCCCAACCCTGGTTACCACCCTACCTCGGGTAGTTTCAACGATAACCACCGCCTTGGTTGGTACGAAAATTTACCTCTGCATTATACAAGGCTTCACACTTCATCTCCTCGAGATTTACACACCCTACCCCAATGACATTGAAACTACAGACACCAGCCCCCATGACATTTTTGGATTAAATGTCAAGTTGTGTCATGATCTTGGCCATGTTTTGGTCTCTCTCATGATTCTTTTCCATCTGCTCCTTGGATAGCTTGAATGTGAGAGGGGAGACCGGGTCCTCGCGGGTGTACCATGCTATGTTGATGGTTGTCATGCCATCTACAAGTTGGGCTATTATTGCATACAGTTGTCGTATCAAGCCTCCAGAAGAAAGTTGGTTAGCAACACATTTGTTTACCGAGTCCAAACTGTGATAAAAGTACTGTAGCAGCACGTTATCCAGCAGACCATGGGTTGGGCATTGAAGCACCAACTTTTTGAACTGCAGACAAGTTTCATGCAAGGGATCTCCTTCTAGATGCTTAAAGATTTGGATACTGTCCCGAAGAGTCATCATCTTCGAGGGAGGAAAAAATCGGACATTAAATACGGTAACCAACTCCTCCCAAAAAGTGATGGATTCGCGTGGCAACTCTGCCAGCCATTTGCATGCTTCTCCCATCAACGAGAAAGGGAATAAACTTAACCGAATTGACTCCTGAGAGATGTTTTTAAAAAAAAATGGTCCACACACATCAACAAAGTTTCGAAGATGCTCGTGAGGATCCTCATGCGCCAATCCACTAAAAAGTCCTTTTAGTTGCAACAGTTGAAACGTAGTGCTCGTTATATGGAACACTGCATTTTCTTCGGCTGGAGGTAAATGGATGGACCCAACGCCTCCCATGAGATAAGAGTCATTTATGTTGGGATCTTGGAAATCATTGAGATTTCTGATGTCATCTTGGTGGCCGACCTGGATACTGTTGCTGCCATTAACACTCATGCTTCCTCAAATATTTACTCAAACCAAAGAAACAAAACTACAAATTAAGTAAGTAGAACTACAACTAAGAAGAACAATTTATTTTTTACTTAACTACAAATTCTCAAATAACACCATTCCACGACAGTGGTGCCATTTTGATATTTGCGTATTCAAGATAAAACTTCCAATTTGAGTGTCTACGATCGTACAATAGTAAAGTAACCCAACCAAGGGTTGGGGTCGAGTCCCAAGGGAGTGGTTTTGAGAATTAATAGAAAAATAAAATTTAGTTCTAATTAGTCATAGCTATAGACATTATCAAATATCAACATACTAAATCTAAAGGGGGTGACACAGCGTCAATTATCAATGGGGGGGGCTTGTATTAATTAACAACTACAAACAACGAAAATATACGAAAACTAGATAGAGAGATGGGATTCTTGGGATGTGATAGGAATACGGGATAAACTAAACTGTCTGGTACATGTTTTTCATAGTATAATGGGGGTAAATTCTCGCTCGAAAAAGTTACCCCGAAGTAACTAGGTTTCTCTCGAACACCGAGTTGCCGCTTTAAGCACAGACTCCGCCTTAGCCCATTCACACACTCGAACTGAATGTGTGGGAGAAGGAATAGGATTCACTCTCTCAAGCTAACCCCATGTCGACCCAATACCACCGGCTATCAATTTAGTAGTCTTAGTTTTACGACTTCTCTCTCTCTCGAAAGCTGTAAACACTAAGATGAAATTGTATTTGCAACTGCAACTCTATTAAGTTCATACACAACTACTAAATAAAATCACATTTACAAGAGATAATCTAACCCATATTCACAAAATCACACCCCAAGAATCTAGGTTTTAGCTAGACATGTAAAAGAGATAAAAATTTATATCAATATCAGTTTCCATCAACTGGGTATGAAGGATTAAGTCTTAAAACAGGTCAAGAGTGAAGAATATTTGAGACCCAAGTCCAATTCCTTGGAGTTGAAACCCTTTGAATCTTCAAGGTCTTAGAACAAGTCTTCAAAACTCTCTAAAACTTAAAACTCTCTCAAAACCTGTAAAAAGTTCTAATAATAATAGTGATATGATACTAAGCTAGAAATTTTAAAAAGTATTTATAGTGTTTGAAAATGTGTTGTGAAGGACCCTTCGACGAAGTTAGTTCGGATCACTGATACATTCGGTGATCCGCCGTTTGGTTGATTTCATCTCCTTCCTCCTTTAGCCTCTTTGCGTTTTGCGTCTTTGGGCGATATAGTACTGCTTCAGAGAACTGTTCGGCAACACGCCGACTTCTCCATTTTATCGCCAACTTGACCTTTTCCTTCAGGGCTCAGCGCACAGCGCACTGGAACAAAAGGCGATCTCCAGGCCGATCAGCAACTCGCCAACTGGGCTCGGCGATCTTCAGGCCTTCATTTCTTCGTTCTTTTCAGCTGCCTTGTTCCTTATTGTCAAGTAGTGTCCATTCTTTGCCTCAGACTCCAAATACCTAAAAATTACGGATTTTCATCAGATATTCATACAAAATATGCATTTGAGGATATATTATATTATGATTGGAGGCTATGTATTGTGAAGATTGGGATATGTTTTATGTTGATGTTGGAGACTATGTTTGTTATTATAATGATATCTCTTATGCAATGATGAAATGTATGTGAATTACTTTATGAGCTGCATTCTCCAACTATTTCAAGATGATGTTCAAAGATGGCATATAGCATGATTTCAAATGAAATGTCCCTTTTTATACATGTTTTAAGATTTTTGTGCATGACCTCGATACTTTGTACTTTTGTGCTAACCCCATCTTTCTACATTTTTCTGTAACTGTAGGCTTTGGAGATATAGGATTCCATCCTCGTGGCTAGGTTCATAGAAGATCAAGCAGAGGAAGATTGGTGACTCCTCATTGTATTCTAGGGTTCAACCACATGTCCTTGTGTCTTTATTTTTATGTTTTAGACTTATGTAAGGGCTATGTTCCTAAGATTGTATTTCAAAAGTTTTGTCCCAAGTATAATAGATGGTTTGAGACATAGTGTCATAGATTCTCTTTCATTTTATAAGAGACTTCTATTGTAAAGAAATTTTTTAAATTCCGCACTATTTTCTATGATCTTTTGACTATGATTATACTAAGGGCTTGTATGAGACCCCTTCGGGTTCGAGTACGCCATGTTACGTCTAGGGGGTACTGCTGGGTCGTGACAAATTTGGTATCAGAGCATAAGGTTTTGGGATAGTTTTAGGATATCTCAAACCACATCTAGTAGAGTCCTGTTCATAAATGTGAAGCGCCCCACATTTTATGAATAAGAGGCTATAGAATGTTAGGAAAACTTGATGGTCTATAATCTAGCAGAGTCTTGTTCATACATCTATAAGCTCTCTCTCTCTCTTATCCCTTATTTGATGGTCTTTATGATGTGACTATTAAAATGGTTTATGCTACAAGGAGTGAGGGAGAAAAGTTGGTTGAGATGTCAGTTATGGCTTTGTGAATTGATAGATTGTGAAAATGCTTCATTGTTGCCTTTATGTAATGAAATAGGTTTAACTGAATTTGAGTAGGCCTACTCCCAAGGGGGAGATAGAGTACCTACCTATAAAGGTGATTGTGAGGTATGTTTAGTTGTTGGGAGAACCCGACTTAGTCATGATTAGTTTTGAGGTATGTTGCTAGATTGGTAGAATAGTGGTGCTTAAGTGGTGCTTAAGTGGTGCCTAGAGATGTTGAGTGAGTAGACTCCTTTAAAAGAGGATAGAAGTGTAATTCTCCATGGTTTATAATCATCTTGTGTGATGAGGGTGAAGGTTTAGTTATGACTTGCTCTAACCTTAGAATCGAAGCAAGTGATTATCTAAAGAGCTTGTATAGGTTTACCCCCCAAGTGGGGTATAATGTACTTACATGGTAAGGTCATTGAGTTTCCTTGATGTTCATGAGTTAGGCTTGCTTGATAATCACACCTTAAATGGTGTAGTGAGTTGATAAGTTTATTTCCGGTTTGGTAGTCTCGTATGAAACTTTGAGTGATGTTGGTAAGGTTGCTTGTGAGAAAGAGTGCTTAGATGAGAACCTCTCTAATCTAGAAGTACCAATTGGGATTTTAGACTAGCAAGTTAAGAAATAGAAGAGTAAGAAAGTTCTTCCATGAAAATATTGGTTATTGGCATTTTAGTAAGGGTTTAGTTGAAGGTGCTTATTTGGGAGGCCAAGGGACAATGAGATGTCCCAATATCCTTATGTTCCCTTATATTCATCCACTAGATTTAGATGATAAGTTCTCCTTGACTCATTTCTTGATTGTGGAGTCTTGGATGTTATATGTGTCCTATGATTCCCTTGTTCCTTAGATTTACTCTTGTTAACCTTGATAGGGTTTGGATGCATGTTTATTAGACCTCTACTAATTCTATGGCTTGAGTTTGTTAGAAGGGAGTATAGTTTGAGGTTTTAGGGAAAAAAAGGGCTTACTCCTAAAGGGGAGATCATGTGCTTGAGTATCAACATTGATTGAGAGTCCCGATATCCTCATTCTTTTCTTCTATTCCTATTCTAGCTTGAGACCAACAATTCTTTTTTTGGCTTGTTTTATGTTTAGGAGTCATGAATGTTTTAGAAACTTCCATGATATCCTTCTGTTATGCATGTTTTTGAAAAATCCTTATTTGAATAAAATGGATTTTTCATGATTTACATGTTTCTCATGTTGTTGTGCATTTAGTATGGTGATGGCATATTTGACTTCATGAGATGATGTGATGAACATGCCTTGTTAAGATTTTGATGAAATGTCACATTTGCTCCATAATGTTGTTTTGGGCTTGCTTATAGTTGGCAAATGTAATTCTTCCTATGACTATGTGATTAATGATGTTTAGAAGTGTTTGTGTAGGCTCACTCCCAAGGGGGAGATGGTGTGCCTAGCTAACATTGTGTTATGTTCTTATGTGTTGCCATGACTTCTTTATATGATGCATGTTCATGAAAACTTGTGTTTTGAAAGGAAATGAGTTTATGTGAATTGTTTCCCTGATGTTGTGGTGCCTTGAGTAAGAGTTGCCTATTGAACTTCATGAGGAGATTATATGAGCATGGTTTGACAAGGAGTCGAGAATTCCTCCTTGAATAAAATGCTTTTGAGAAGTAAATGCTTATGAACTCCATGAGAGTATGTGGAGCATGCTATGACTAGGAGAAGGTAGTTCCTCCTATGAACCTAAGATATGTTGCATTTCATGCATATTTGGTTGGTAAATGTAGTTCTTACTTCCTTGTATTGCATTGATCATGTTGAACTGGAGTTGATGTTTCTTCCTTTGAATAAGTGCACATTATGAATAGTGTATTTTGAGTTGTGCATTATTGTGATGTTTCATGCATGATTGGGCTGCTAGTCTTGAGTCTTTAATTCCAAAAAGTATTTAAAGTGTCATTCGAGAATGAATGTTCCCAAGTGTGGGAAAATGCAACACCTAGTAAATTAGTGAGTTGAACTAGTGGGTTCTAGAGCCTTTGGTAAGAGTTTTGGAGAGTCGTATGAGGGTTAAAACTTATAAAAATGGTTCCCGTACATAGAATAGGGGTTTTAGGGGTTAAACGTCTGGGTACGACTCCCCAAAGACCACCCAAGGGGTCCTTGAGGAGGACCCCAAAGCAGTCCCTAAATCTATCAAAATGTAGTGACCTACGGATGGCCATCTACGGCCAGTAGATCAGACCACGCCCCGTAGGTCAGGGACGTAGGTCAAATACTGCACCAGGCCTGCAAAGCTAAGCCCTAGGTGTAAACCACAGAGGTGATTGACGTCCAGTAGCTCCACCTACGGTCCGTCGGTAGAGGGGCGTAGGTGCTGCCAGTTTTACGTAATTTAGTTTTAGTTAGGTGTTTGGGAATTAATTAGGTAATTAACTAGGGGGTAAGGGAGTCAGTTAGTTAGTTAATTAATCACCTATAGAAGCTAATAAGACCCTAAACTAAGTCATTAATTCATTATAAACCAAGACCCCAAATCAAAACCCAACTCCTCTTCCCTCCAAAAGTCTTCTCTCTAGAACTCTATTGAAGACCAAAAAAGAGATAAAGTAGGGATTGAAGATGGGATATTTTCAATACGAATTTGGTGGGATTCTACACCTAAGGTATGGGCGTTTTCATTCTTGTCTAAGTTCCATTCAAGGAGCCCTCTCAAAATATGTTTTCAAGTTTCCAATTTTCCCATAAAACCTAGGTTCAATCTATGTCATGTCTCTTCTTCCAAAATGATTTAAATTGTTTGATTATGATTTATTATGGTTTTTTATGATGAATTAACATTTGATTGATGGATTTTTTATGAGAATTCCGCTTGGACCCATGATTTCCCCCTCTTTACTAAATTGGCTTCATGATGAGGGAATTGTTGAATATTGGCCCAATTATGTGATTAATGGTTGTTCTTAGTGTAATTACATGATTATAGTATAATCAAACATGTATCCTTGACTAACCTAATATCCTATGATGAAATTGATATAGTCTAGGGTTATGTCATGAAAGAGGATAATTGAGGGTTTAGATGTGACCTTCTAATATTAATGAACTTCTTAATGTAATGCCTTAGATTAGATCACCTAGACTTTAATTGATTTAGGGTAAATCTTCTAGACATGAATTGACTTGATCATGACCTATATGAATGATCATGGTTGTGTAGTATTGGGATTGAGTTTATATGTTCCTATATGGCTATAATTGATCACGAATGAGGCATGTGGTTAGATTACCTTGAGAATTAGGTATACTTGGTGATTATGTGAGGCATGGCTTGAGAGTAAGGCTTATAATATAAAGATTCCTCTTAGGGCTTAAGGGTTAAGAGCTAAAATGAATAAGCTAAAGGTGTTAAGGCTCCAAGAAGGAAGCCATTATGTATGTTGAATTGTGTATGGCCCTATTATGAGAAGACTCCATCTACATGACCGCTAATATGAGTATATGAGTTTATGCATGGAATGAATGTTGTACTTGAGTTATGACTATATCTATGTTTCATGTATTGAATGCTAGATGTGTTGACTCAATATGACCCTTGAATGTACGATATGATGTATATGCATGATTATGATATTATATGCATGCTTATGAATACTTTGAGGATAAAGTGTCCATTATGATAATGTTGTTGTTGTGTCATTGGAAGGACAATCATACACACACATGCATGGATATGATTATGATGTAACTAAGGTGTTGCTTATGATCCACTTAGAAAGTTATGATCCTATGACTATTGTGTAATTGTGGTTATTGTTAAAAGGTCATTCTCCCCTTACCCGTACACATGTTCATGTATGAATTGTCTAGGATTATGATTATGTTGTTGTGTCGATTGAAAGTCTATTCTCATAAACACACTCTTAATACGATGTGAATGGTTTACTCACATGTTGATGATTCTAAAGTGAAAGGACATTCTCATTTAATGAATCTATGAGCTATTATAATGATATGTTGGTTTGATTGCCTAGTGCATTCTCTTATGACCATGAACCTAAGTAAAGATTTAATATGACTTTTAAAGGGAATTATGCTTTGCACCGAGTGGATATGAAAATGAGATGGGGGCTTTTATGTTAGCAAGTCCGGCTTCCCAATGTATGTTGTCTCGTGGGTTGGAAAACTTTTACGTTTAGCAAGTCTGGGTTTCTAGTAGCAATCCCCATATCACATAACTATGTGCCCATATAGGTATATAGCTAGTTGATCCACCTATAAACTATTATTTACGTTCTACCTTAGGCAAGTAGGACACCTCTTTTCGGTGTGGGGGTAGAACATCGGATTCCATGTAGCTCACATGGTCTATGTCAGTTAAGGCTAAATCTCCCTAAATGATAAGATAATGAATATGACATGAACTATACCATGACTTCTTAATGAGTTTTACTTAGTAGGAGTGGGTGTATGAGACTTCATTGCACGAGTAGCCTTAGTAGGATGTTATGGGATGGTTTCTTCATGATATGATGAGACATGCATGTATGCATATATGTTTAATGGTTAGTTGCTATGAATGACTTTCCTTATAAGTCAAGTAATTTACATGACAATTTCCTTAATTATGGCTATTGCTTATGATGAGGTCTAAGGATGAAATGTATTAATAAAGTAGCTTCAAAGGAGTACTTAGTAGGGTTGGTATTATGGGATTCCAACCATACATTACACAAGTGTTTCTTAGGGGTTGCTTATGTGATTATTACTTTATGATGAGATGATCTTGGTAGTTGACTTTCTATTATGTTATGACTGGAGGCTATGTATTGTGAAGATTGGGATATGTATTATGTTGATGTTGGGGACTATGCTTGTTATTATAATGATACATCTTATGCCATGATGAAATGTATGTGAGTTGCATTCTCCAACTATTTCAAAGATGATGTTCAAAGATGGCATATAGCATGATTTCAAATGAAATGTCCCTTTTTATGCAAGTTTTAAGGTTTTTGTGCATGGCTTCCATACTTTGTACTTTTGTGCTAACCCCATCTTTCTACATTTTTCTGTAACTGTAGGCTTTAGAGATATAGGATCCCATCCTCGTGGCTAGGTTCATAGAATATCAAGAAGAGGAAGATTGGTGAGTCCTCATTGTATTCGAGGGTTCAACCCTTGTCCCAAGTATAATAGATGGTTTGAGACATAGTATCATAGATTCTCTTTCATTTTATAAGAGACTTCGATTGTAAAGAAAAGTTTTAAATTGCGCACGATTTTCCTATGAGCTTATGACTATAATTATGCTAAGGGATTGTATGAGACCCCTTCGGGGTCGAGTACACCGTGTTACGTCTAGGGGCTACTCCCGGGTCATGACACAATTTCTCTCAAACATCGACAAGCATGAAAAATAAGAACAACCTACGCTTAGTCCATTCACTCTCTCGAGTGGAATGTGTGGAAAAGGGTTTAGGATTCACTCTCTCGATCTTAACCCATGACAACCCAATACCCACAGACCATCAATCAGTAATCCTGGTTTTAAAACCTCTCTCTCGAGCAAGTCAAAACACGAAGGTAGAACTGCATTTGCAACTATAATTCCTTAAGTTAACCATAATTAATGATTGAAATCACTGCTAAACTGCATTTAAACTAACAATTAGGAATACCCATACGCTAAATCAGCCCATAATCACACCTAAAGAATTAGGGTTTTAGAAAAACATCATAAAAAGATAAAAATTGTTACCAAATTCTGTTTTCATCAACTGGGTAAGATTAATTTCTTCTTTACAAAGGTCCAAATTGAAGAATCTCAAAGACCCACTTCCAATTTCTCAAAAGTGAAAAACTTCAAATTTTCAAAGCTAAGGAAAACTTGTCTCAATACTCAGAATTTAAACTGAAAATTAATTCTAATGATTGTTCAGAATAAAATTTGATACTAAACTTAATATTTGAAAATATATTTATAGTCGCAAAAAAATAGCGCAGTAAGTCGGGCTCGCCGATCAATTCAGCAATCCGCCCTTTGGTAAATTCCATCGCCATTTTTCCTTGGCCTTCAACATCCTCCAGGTCTGTAACTTTGGGGGATCTAACACTGCGTCGTAGAACCACTAGGTGATCCGACAAGTGCTACTTTCTCTCGCCAACTTGATTTTCTTCTTTAGGGATTGGCACACTTGAACTTTAGGCGGTGAATTGGCCACTCGGCGACTCGCCAAATGGATTTGGTGATCACCATGCTCTCATTTCTTCCTTCTTTCAGCTCGCTTCGTTCCTTTTTGCAAATTAGTGTCCTTGCTTTGTTCCTCAATCCAAATATCTGGAAATCAAGGATTTTACATCAGTTATTGGCACAAAATAAGAATTTGAGGACACTAAATCTATCAAAATAAAGCCCTAAATGAGTCCAAATCTTGGACTCATCATCCATTATGCTAACTCTCCTAAAATAGGATCACTCCTACTAAGAAATGAAAGAACAAATTTCTTTATGTTCGACAACACAATGCCTCACATGCCCTTTGCTACACATCTCTTTCGTTCGCCCTAGACCCACCCACCAAATGGAACTCTACCCTTTTTATTGGGTTAGAGCGAGTATGAAGTCAGGGAGGAAAAATAATAGAGGGAGGAAATAATATACTATATTTACCTTTCCCAGCTCTCAAAAATGGAGAATGAATAAAAAATCTAGTGAACCCCTCAAACTCCGAAGGTAATTTGAGAAAAGTCAAGAAGAATAAGATAAGCTAACACCAAAAAGTCGATTTGATTGAAAAAAAAATTCACAACCTAAGGCGACCCCCTAGACATGACACGGCGTACTCAACCCTGAATGGGTCTCATACAAGCCTCATAGCATTCTTGAACTTATGAACATAGGAAAATAGAGAAGAATTAAAACTTTCTTTACAATCAAAATCATTTTCTCATAAAAGCAAGCGAAAGACTTTCTAGACTTTTTCTCAAACCATCTAATACTTTGAATACAACATTGGGACTTAGCCCATACAAAAGTTTTAACAAAACTAAAAGACATAAAGGGAACATAATGGGTTTTGTCCTCGAAACTCTGAGGACTCACCAAGTCTTCATCTCCAAGATCCTTAGAAACCTTTTCATCAAGAATAGAACACCAATATACCCTAGACTTTGGGGAAAATGGATAAATATGGGTTAGCATAATTAAGTATTGAGTATGGAAGCCCTGTAAAAATCATGCCTAAAATAGACATTTATTTGAAAGTCATGGTTTTATGCCATTTTGATAAATCTTTATGAACATAAGTATAAGAAGCATAATAGTCAAACATAACCAACATACAAGTCATTTTACCATATAAGCACATAAACATCATATAAACCAGTACCTTCACATTAAACCTTCACCTCAAGTGATCCTCAAGCTATAGTTTGTGCAATGTATGGATAGTGTTCCATACCACCATCCACACTAAAGTACCACATTAAGGTCACCAAAAGTGAACTTGCCATTCAGCCATTACATCTTGACACAATACTCGTACATAAGATACATAAACCTTTCATAAGTCATATCATCACATAAGGACCATCACCTAAGACAACCCTAAGTCATACTTCTACAATGTTCAACTAGCATCCCATACTACTACTCACACTAAGTACTCCTTTGAAGTCACCATAGGCAAGGCCCATTCATATACAATAAGTCATGACAAGGAAGTAACTCATAATACAATCCAAGTATAGCATGCATCTTCACATTTAAGCATATAAGAGTCAACATTCTTCATTAGCTTGACTTAGGACACCTTCATACCTTAGTCATTAAGACTTAGAGAACTCACTATGACCCTCTCAAAGCCTACTCGTTCAATGCATGGACGACATAACATACTACCACCCACTCTTCATACAACTCATCAAGAAAACATAATGCACATCTCACATGATGGGAATATCCATTAACCGACATAGACAATGAGAACTAAATCATTAAATCCGGTGTCATATAACCCAACACCGAAGAAAGGTGTTCCACTTGTCTAAGGTAGAACTAAGTGTGTTTTACCTATGTTGGCACATAGTTATGGGTAAGAAAGATGTTCATTGGACTCTAACCTAACATTTGGAGAGTCACCATCTTACTATATCTACTCAGTGCTTAGTCTCCTTTTCCATAGAGTATTTCATTTTCATCAACATTATTGTAATTGAGAGGGCCACCAACATTAGGCCTACCGACCCAAGGTACATTACACAAGAAAGGGACACCACCATTAGGTCTACCGATTCAAGGTATATTAAGGATAGCTCATTGACTTTCCAAGAAGGCCCACAAATATTAGGTCTACCGATACAAGGTTCATCATTTCACACATGAAAGGGCCACCAACATTAGGTGTACCGCGTCAAGGTTTTAACATTACATTAGTTCCTAGACTCTTCATGAAGGGCCACCACCATTAGGTCTACCGCTTCAAGTTTTTAACATTACATTAGTTCCTAGACTCTTCATGAAGGGCCACCACCATTAGGTCTACCGATCCAAGGTTTAGCATAAAATACTTTATCATTCATTCATTCATGAAAGGCTACCAACATTAGGTATACAAATTCAAGACATTAAGTCAAGATACATTCATTATACAAGAAAGGATGCCTAATCCTACCAATTCAAGATATCACGATCACATTACTTCCATTTATACAAGAAAATAATGCATAAGCCTACCAATTTATTATATACAATTCATAGAAGGAAACCCTTCACATCCATCATCATCATTCATGAGTGTTAATTGAGAATAAACTTTCAATCATAACATAATTGCATTCTAAACATGATCATCATACATTCATTCAAATCAGGCACATATACTTTACATCATGATCATACATAGATCCTTCATATATAGTGGTACAAGGAAGATATCCAGCAATTCAATACCAAAATATACATAATAAGTAAACATCTCCACCTTTCAAGTGTATCAATAGATCAAGCACAATTCTACTTCAATATATAATTTGATCATAACTTTCCCTTCAAGGGTCGTGGATCACATTCATCCACACACCTTAGATCAATAAAATTTGGTAAGAACAATAAAATAATATCAACATTCTATGTCGATATACACATAAACAACCCACATACTTCATAATCAATCAAATCCCAATCACAAATCAGAACTTAGGAATTTGGGGGAAAACATGGGTTCTAGGAAGAAATCATCTTTAAATACACAATTCATTTATAAATCAATGCAATAAAGCCTTTAGAAATCTTATTGAATTGAACCCATGCATAGATTGAAATCTAGGGTTTTTGGTGAAACATTGAAGATTTGAAATCACTTTTGAAATTGGCTTCTTGAACGATAATAAGTAAAGGATGAAGACCACCATACCTTTTCTTGATGAACTCCACGAAAATCCTTTGAAAAATTTGAAGTCTAGACCTTGGAAGCTTGAAGTCTTCACCTCCAATGGAGGTTTCTAGAGAGAGAACTTTTGGAGAGGTGGGTTTCTAATTTGAGTGATTTGAAAGAATGACTTTGAAAAGATGTTTTAATACTTTTAAAAAACTTAAAATATATTAATTAACCAATAAAAACCGTCCAATAACTCAACTAACCAAAGGGGGAATTTAAAAAATCACCCCTCACTTGGCCGGGTTTTGGACAGCACACCGTTGCACACCACGAAAACCCCATCCACGGTCCGTGGATGGGGTCACAGACCGTGCTGTTGATTCGTAGTTCGTTTCTGCAACTCACCAAATGGAAACTTGACCCACGGAGGCTATCCATGGGGTGTGGATGGATCTACGGGGCGTAGATCCCATCCGTGGTTCACCAACTTTTGGGCAGCTTTGGTTTTCCTTGGGGTCTTGGGGTTAGGATTTATGGTCCTCCTCAAGGACCCCTAGGGTGGTCCTTGGGGAGTCGTACCTTGATGTTTAATCCCTAAACCCCTCAACCATAGCTCGGGACAGCATTTTACACCCTCAAACCTCATGACAACTAAAAGACACACAAGTTAGGTTCTAGTTTCACTTGTTCATTTTATGGGTCATTACAATATTTATCTATAAATATGTAGATTTATGTAGCCGAGTCACAAGGATTCTTCTTCTACTCCCTTATCGGAACATAAAGGGAACTTAGCCTCTGACAAAGTAGTAGCTGACATACGAATAGCTGGCAAAGGAAGAGCTTCCGCTAAGATTCTGACTCATTTGGAAACTAGATTTATTGACCCTAATCCAGGCTGTTAGGGCAAACTAAAGTAGATATAACACTAGATAGCGGCAACACCCTTTTCTTAAACATATACATTCTTCAAAATTTATTTAACGATTAAGCGATTTGGTACTAAACAACCTTCACCTCCTCCTTCTTCATTAGCATGTTTAATGCTTTGGGTATATAATTAGGTGTTTCCATTTAGACTTCATTCCTAGAGGGTTGAAGTTTGAAAAGCCCAAATTCAAATTTAGACTTGTGGTCTTTAGGTAAGGATAAACTTTAGACCTACGTGTCTAAATGGATGTTTTGGAAGTTTAATAAGTACTATTATATAGTATACCTCCTAATTTTGTTGTTTCTTCTTTTACAATAGACACAATTATACCTTTGTGAGGAGGCAGTACTCCTCCTAAACAACACCAGATGAACTGATCACTCTACTCCAAGTTTTTATTTTTGCCGTAGTGAAAAATTTATTAATTTTTTTTAGCTGTTTGAGATTTAGGTGCAATATTCTTGTATTTCTTTTATGATGAGGATGTACATATAAACAAGTGTATGTGTATCTCGATTATTTTATCACAAAGGTTATATTCAATAGAGATGCAAATATATCTTAAATTCAGTTTGTGTGAAGCTCCAAAGCAGTCATTTGATCTCCAATTGTGTTCATTTGCTCAAACATCATTCATAAAAACACATGATAAGTACGGAAATATTGTAGTTGTACTCAAATAACGATCAAGAGAATGTATATGAGGGATAATTAGTGGCTAAAAGTAAAAACCATAGTCGTACTCAAATAGCGGTCAAGATAATGTATATAAGGTATAAAATGTGGCTAAATGTATGCATTTTATGACTAACATCAGCTCCAATCAGAAATAAGATCTGAGTAAAAATGTCTAGTGCTCTGGTCCCTTTTTTTGAGTTAGGGTGGGAATTGGGTCAAATTTGGACGAGCCATAATGGGTTAAGATAATATTCGGATCAAGACCCAACCCAACCCAAATTTACTTGGCTCAAAATGGGTAAGGTAATGGGTTACGTTATGAGACAAGACCCAACCCAACCCAATATTTACGAAACTTAATTGTTTTATTTGTTATTTAAACTATTTTATTCCCTAATAAAATTATTTTTCCTTTATTATTGCTATATAAAACATATCAAAGGTCTTAGGGAATAGCAAATACCACAAGCATAATGCTACACCACTCCAACGTCTGCTTAAATGTGTGAGGGAAGTTACCCTTCCACGTTTAGTTCTTTATCAAAGCTTCAAACCCTCGAAATTGATGAACTCAATGATTGTTTGATTGATCATTTGATGCAAATACCCAAAAATTGGCGGAGCTATCAAAGGCAAATTCTGATAAAAAAGATGGAATCTCATAGGCAACTCACCTGTTTGATAAAATTTCTAATGGAGTTTTGGAGGACAATTCTTCAGTTACACCGGTGAGCACAAACGTGGTTGGGCCAAATTCGGAAGACATTGTTGATGACATGGTCAATGAGGACAAATCCCACAACAATGACAGTGCACTCCATTCTCACTATTAGACTTTGTAAACCGAAGTGATTGTTCTGACATTTGACAATACTATTAGTATTTCTTCGCACTTTGTACCCCTTTCTTTTTTAGTGGTTAACTAGGTAATTACACTCTCATAGAAAATCCTTTCGTTGATCCTAAACATAAGGGTGGGTAAATATCGGAAACAATGTAGCTCAGGTGGTTGGCATTTCTCCTTTAAGAGATGAGACTAGTTATCCAGTTGCTTTTGCTTGCCAAGGGTATTTAATGTTGAATGTTTTTTGGAGATTGGTGAAAATTGAATTTTCATTTTATGGTGCCTTTTGGCTTCACGTATTTCCATATTTGCTTGACGGATGTTGTTAGGGTAACCAGAGTAAAGTTTCACTTTACCTTGACTTTTGATTACACAAATTCAATTGGGTTGATACCAAACAATAGCACATTCTTTAGGGATTTTTGTTGTCTTATTTATGTGCTTAAAAGAACTGCACCGTTCTAGATTTTTTTCTTGATGGTGTCACTTGGTTGGGTCGGATAATGTGATCAATGATGATTTCTTTAAGGATTTTGTAACACTCTACATCTGTTGTGCAGAGTAGCGTGACGAGGTAGAAATTGGTGAATTGATTGGCAAAAAGTTAACACTATCTTTACAAGGGAAGAAGCTGACAGATCTTTTTTAACACTAGCCAAATTCTCTTCGTATGAAGAGGGATCTTTTTTAACTTCATTCTCGATGGTTTTCCAATCACCAGTTGGCGTCATGTCGGCGGTTGTTAACTATACGACCTAAACACCACCCACTCGATTTTATTGAACCATCCCAACAGATTCCCCGAGTAAATCAGAGGGATGGATGAACCCATGCAATTTCTGATAACCCAGTTTCTAGCAGGGGTCATTTGGCTACTGGAGCCTCCTCAAACGCTGAAGAAGGCAGCTCATCTAGCGCCCCAAGTTACTTCTAGAATCTCTGTAGCAAAACAAACGACCAAAATCAGTAAGCCTGCTGTAATTTTTTATCAAAAAGATTATTTTGAAACTCTGGCCTCTGATTGCAAATTCACGATTTTGGGCAACCATACCAAAAATTGAAATTAACAAGAAGTATTTACTACTCAAATCCCTTTCAAAGATACTGTTAATATAACTTATGTTGATGCCAAACACATCTATATAGATGTGGAAAATATTTCTGACTAAAACCTAGTCTATTTCCAAAGATTTTTGTACATAAGGGAGCATCATCTAAGATTTCTGAAACCGACGCCTGATTTCTAACCTTGGCATTGCTATCACTGGGAGACAGTGTAGCAAATTCTGGAACAAATTGGAGTCCACTAGAGCTATGAAGCCAAAGCTAGTGTGGAGGCCAATTTGATCAAAGGTCTTCCAGACAGTATTTAGGTTGGTTTTAATGATGGGGATGGATATTGTTATTGGCAACACTCTAGAATATTAGGGGGTTCCCAATTATTGCCAATACTGCAAACACCAAGGTCACAAGGAAACACAATGCAGAATGAAGGCAAGAGACATTGACATAAATAACAACAAAGAAGAGAAATACAATCAAGAGCAAACTATAGGCACAAATCAAACGGATACGGGAAGTAATAAAAAAGATGTTAGTCACATGGCATGAAAGGATATAAGATCCCATCAATTTCATAATGGTCAGGATGAACAGTGGAAAACTCATCAACCCAGGAACCATGTCAAAGGTAATATGTCATGCATAGAGATACCAACCCAAATCAACAAAATAAGAATACTCAAAATAAACTCCAAATCAAAAACAAGAATGCCACTCAGAGATACATTCCAGTCAAGTAGATATTAGAAAAGCAAAATGATTTTAATGCATAAAGAGTTGGTTTGGTCCTTCTGGAATAAAACTCAATGGAAGATGAATTAATATGAAGATTTGGTAGGAAGATAATTAGTATAAAATAAAAGGTTAAGATAGTATCTTGGTAGGTGAAATTTAGGTAAATCATAAAATGGTTTCACATGTTTAACCTTGACATTTTTGACACATAGTGATGACATCAATAGGAAAAATTCATTCCTATTAGTAGGTAGTTTTTAATTCATTTTCATGAACTGCCTTGCCATTTTACCTTCTAAGGCATTTGATGTTCTCTCTTGTAGTATTTCACTTGTATTATTTGTAGAGTCAAATAAATATTGATGCAGTTGTTCTTTGGTGAATGTAGGATTACTTTGATCTGAACCACGTTAAATATTATTGTTCTTCCTTGCTCTTTAATTTCATGTTTCTGCTAACAATTGGTATCAGATCCAAGGTTTTGTCTGACTATGCTCTGTGGTTTCAGCATAGTCTAAAATACCACATCAATAAGAATTACTTTGGTTTTCTGTAATTCCAAATACATTGTAGTCTAAGAGGAAGAACAAGTAACGATGTGTTCCATGAAGTTTGAAAATGATAGATTTAGTGGGCGCAACAACTTCAAACGGAGGGAAGGTTCAATCCATACTGTTGACAGAAAGTACATCGATAAGATATTAGATTCCGAAAAGAAAAATATTGAAGGAGATGCATTGAGTTTAATCCAATTGTCTATTGCACCTAACGTACTTTGTGAAGTGAGTACAAGTACCGAGGAGACGGACAAAGAATTATGGAAAAGGCTTGAAGGGTTTTACCAGGACCGGTCAGTGACAACAAGGATGTTGTTACAACAACGTCCTCACACATTTAAGATTGATTTAGGTACTTTGTTGTAGGACCATCTAGATGCATTCAAGAAACTTGTGATGGACTTACAGACTGCTGAAATTAAAAAGGATGAGGAGACGCTAGCATGTGCATTTCTATTTTCATTGACTTCAAAATATCCTGCTATTGAGAATTCAATGATTTATAGCAAAGAGCCTATCACTCTTCAGCAAGTGTGGCAATCACTTAACTCTTATGATGTGCGGATGCATTTTGAAGGAGACAAAGGTGACGAAGCTAGTGGACTCTTTGTGGGAGGTCGTACTAGTAAAAAGGGAAAGAGCAAATCTAAGTACAGATCAAAGTCTCATGTGAACAAGAAGAATGCGGAATGTTGAGGCTGTCACAAGAAGGGGCATTTTGAAAGAGATTGCCCTAAGTCAAAGTCCAAAAAAAAGGCGAGTGCATCCATTGTTGAGCAAGTACATGATTTTGATGATGATTATGTACTAACAACATCATGCAATAGTGGATTCTAAGACAACAAATGAGTCTTAGAATTTGGATCTACTCTGCATATGACATTACGAAGAGATTGGTTCAACAACTATGAAATAAGTGGAGGAACCATATTAATGGGCACTAATGCAACATGTAAAATAGTTGGCACTGGTTCAATTCGTGTTCGCTGCCATGATTGAATCGTGAGGACTATTACAAAAGCTCGTCGTGTTCCTAATATGAAGAAGAGTTTGGTCTCCCTGGGTAATTTGAATAAACAAGGCTACAAGTACATGAGTGTAGGAGGAACTATGAAAGTGACTAAAGGGTATTTAGTCATGCTGAAGGTCAAGCTGGAGGATGGGCTCTATATACTTGCGGGAGGCATCATTATTGGCTCTGTAAACGCATCTATAGTGCAGTTATCTAATGGTGAAAGGAAATATTATGTCATATGAGACTAGGTCATATTAACGCACGAGGACAAGATATGTTGAGCATGCACAACCGTTTGAATGGTGAGCAGACCAGCACACTTGAATTTTGTGAGCATTGCGTCTTAGGAACAAGATAAAGGTCAGCTTTAGCACTGGCAAGCACATGATGAGAGGGGTGGTAAAATACATCCATTTAGATTTATGGGGTCCCACTAAGTTTCCATCGAAGGGAGGAAAGAGGCATCTTCTCACATTTATTGATGATTTTTCACGAAAGGTTTGGGTGCATTTCTTGAAGGAAAAATGTAATGCATTTGTAGCATTTAAAGAGTGAAAGATTTTTGTTGAAGATTAAATGGAGAGAAAAATCAAGTATCTTCGTACAGACAATGACTTGGAGTTTTGCAGTGTAAAGTTCAATGATTTCTGCAGGGTTCATGGGATTGCAAGAAATAAGATGATCAGGCACACGCCACAACAGAATGGAGTTGCCGAGAGAATGAACATAACTCTTCTTGAAAAGGCTCATTGTGTGCTCTTACAAACTAAGATGTCCAAACTGTTTTAGGCTGAAGCAGTTCATACTACTTCTCATCTTGTCAATCAATCTCCATCGTTGACTTTAAGACTATGAATGAGGTATGGTCAGGTGAACCCTCTAACTATTCGTACTTGCGAATATTTAGGTGTCCAGCTTATTATCATGTTAATGAAAGAAAGCTTTAACCAAGGGCAATGAAGGCGATATTCGAAGGGTATGTAAATGGAGTAAAAGAGTACAAACTTTAGTGTTTTTCCATATTCAAATTTGTAGTTAGTAGAGATGTTTCCTTTGATGAATCCTCTATACTTAATCCTCATAAAGTTTTTGTGGCGTTATCAAGAAATAAGAACAACGAGCAGGTGGAGTTGTTGGTGGAGCTTACCAAGGAATGGGATCAAGAGACACAAATTGATGAGTCAAAAGATGTAGATCTTGAAGAACTTGCTTTCAATGAACCATACACAATTGTGAAAGGAAGGGACAAAAGGAAATTAGAGTAACCGGAACGTCTTATAGAGTAAGAAAATATGATTGCATATACATTCTTAGCTGGAGAAGAAGAGATTAAGGATCTCGAGCCCTCCTCGTATGTTGAAGCAATTTCTTGCAAAGATGCTGCACAATGGAAGTTAGCCATGATGGAAGCGATGGAGTCTCTTCATAAAATGAGACATGGGTCTTAGTTAAAAGGCCAAAGGTGAAGAGGACAGTTGGATGCAAATGGATCTACAGAAAGAAAGAGGGTATTCTAGAGGTGGAATATGCTAGGTTCAAGGCAAGATTGGTTGCAAAGGGTTTCAGTCAGAAGGAGGCAATTGACTACAATGAGATCTTCTCTCTAGACGTGAAACATAGCTCAATTCGCGTGCTACTAGCATTGGTTGCACAATTTTATTTATAGCTTCAACAACTTGATGTCAAAATTGCTTTCTTACATGGTGACCTAGATGAGACAATCTATATCGATCAACCTGATGGTTTCCTAGATGAAGGAAAAGAAAATCATGTATGCCAACTAAAGAAGTCTTTGTATGGTTTGAAACAATCCCATAAACACTGGTACAATAGGTTTAATGCATTCATGACTAAACAAGGATTTTCAAGGAGTGCATTTGATAACTATGTGTATCACAAGAACATGTTAGGTAACTCTATGATTTATCTATTGTTATATGTTGATGATATTATTATTGTTGCTAACACCATCACATAGATAAATATTTTGTATAAACTGTTGAACAAGGAATTTGACATTAAAGATTTGGGAGTTGCAATGAAAATCCTTGGAATCAAAATTTCAAGAGATGATGGTGTTGTACATCTTTCTTAGAAAAGGTACATCGAAAAGGTTCTTGAGAGATTTAATATGCATATGAGCAAGACTGTAAGTACATCATTAGATTCTCATTTCAAACTTTCAGAGTTACAAATGCCTCAATCTATGGATGAGATGGAGCATATGTCAAAGGTTCCTTATTCGAGCATAGCTGGTAGCATTATGTATACTATGGTGTGCACACGTCCAAATACTGCTCAATCTGTAAGTTTGGTAAGTAGGTACATCGCAAATCTAGGAAAAAGGCATTGGGAAGGTGTGAAGTGGATATTGAGATATCACAAAGGAGCTCCTGATGTTGGCCTAACCTTTCCGAAAAGTGAAGGTATTTCAGTTCTCAGTTATGTAGATTTTGACTATGCAGGGGATCTTGATAGAAGGAGGTCCACAATTGGATACATCTTTACTCTCGTTGGTAGTGCCGTTAGTTGGAAGTCGACTTTACAGTCGATTGTCGCTTTGTCTACAATAGAGGAAGAATATATGGCAGCAACGGAGGAAGTAAAATAAGCTATCTGGTTGAAAGGTTTGGTGGCATAATTTAGGTTGGTTCAGCTTGAATCAATTCTAACATGTGATAGTCAAAGTGTTGTTCATTTGATTAAAAATAAAATATTTCATGAGCGCACCAAATACATAATTGTCAGATTTCATTTTATTCGAGATGTCATTGAACAGGGAGCTATCAAGGTTGAGAAAGTTATCACAGATGATAATGTTGCAGACATGTTGACCAAGATAGTCCCACTTGCAAAGTTTGCACACTGTAAGGACTTGGCGGGCATATGCATCAATTGATGCAACTCTGAGAGAACAACTGCTAGGTGGAGGTAGTATGTTCAACAAAAGTTTGATTCTTCTTGTTTCTTACAACGGGATTGCCCAGTAAGCTTAGAAGTTTTGGCTGGAGTTGTTTATATGCATGCTCAGAACGCAAACCAAGGTGGAGATTGGAAGAGTTGGTTTGGTCCTTGTGGAATCAAAATCAATGGAATATGAATTAATATGAAGATTTTGTAGGAAGATAATTAGTACAAATCCCCTTGACCTCTTTTCTCAAAAAAGACGTTGTGTGGGCAAGTCGATCAAAGTCAGAGCGGGGAGGGAATGTTTATTTACAGTTGTTGTAGTACGACTTTTCATTTCTTGTTTGGTCTTTCAATAAGTAGTCAGCTGCGGGCGTAGTCAGATTTAACGTTGATCGAAGCAGCTTTTGGAGAGAAGGCACCAGTCAGACCTGCAAGCACCGGGTAGTATACAGCGGCAGTTTTCAATCATAAAATGTTCTTATTATGACTTTTAGCGGTAGTCAGTTGTCCTCGTTCTCCTCTTTGAATTGCCCTATTGAGTCAGGGTTGGTGCTTGCAAAAAAGTCAAGCCAACGGGGTCAGGTACCAGTAATGACAATAGTAAAGAAGGGATGGACACTAGTTGTGCGAGTGGAATAACCCAACTGGACCTAGTCAGCCCGAACCATTTTGCGGTTCTAGAGGACCCTGAACAAAAAGAGGCAAAGTGCGAGATCTGGACACTGCTGAACCGGAGGAGATTGCTCAGGATGAGTGTTTGGGTAACAAAGGCGAGGAGGGTGTAGTCAAGGAGAGTGATTTGGCTCATATAAGCGAGGATCTGGAAGAGAGGGTCAACTATGGCAGTGACTGAGGGGGACTTGTTCTGTGATAAACAAATGACTTCAAACCTCAGGGCTTCCAAAAAAGGTGAACCTGAGAAGAGCGGTAAGAGTAAGCGTTCAAGTACTGGTGCTATGACCTTAAAGATGGAAGATGCTCCCCTGGTTCGAATCACCCTGAATGAAGAGTGGGCGAACAAGATGCAAAACATATCATAAATGTTGAATTCTAAGAAAGAGGGGGGGGCCCTTCCCGCGTATGCGCCTTTATTTATATTCTTTCTATTTTTGAATTACCAATGGAGAATCTTTCTAAAAAATCTCTTTGGAAAAATGAAATTCGTCGACTTGAATTCAAGGTGCACCTTGCTTTTTTTCCAGGTAGCTTTTTCTTACGCCTATTTAGCTAGTGGGACATTGGTCATAGCTGAAATTCATAGAAGAGATAAAACCAAAATAAAGAAGAGAAGGAAATAGAAGTTTTTTCGTTCTTTCAATCCAAATAAGAGAACAAAAAAAGCACTCAAAAATGAAAGTTAGATAAAAAAGTGTTAGTAAGAACTAGCACTACACTTCTTCCCCCCATTCTTTTCAACTTTTTCTCTCTCCTTCTGTTTGTGCTTCCACCCGGGCTTTTCATTCTGTTTTATAGAGACCCGAGGAAATTCTATATAATAAATGTAGAAAGGTGGGGGTGAGGTACTTTCCCCGGCATACGGAAAGAAAATCCAGGATGACAACTTTCAAAAGACGAGTAAGGGACGGGGAGAGGGAAACTGAAAAGGAGGCTCAACCTACAGGGAGAGGGCGACTGAAAAAGAGGCTCTACCTACATGGAGAGGGCGACTGAAAAGGAAGTTCGTCTAGCACTAGACTTCTTCCCCCCTTTCTTTTCAACTTTTTCTTTATCCTTTTGTTTGTGCTTCACACCGGGATTTTCATTCTGTTTTATAGAGTCCTGAGGAAATTCTATATAATAAATGTAGAAAGGTGAGGGTCAGGTACTTTCCCCGGTATACGGAAAGAAAATCCAGGATGACAGCTTTCAAAAGACGAGTAAAGAAAGGGGAGAGGGCGACTAAAAAAGAGGCTCAACCTACAGGGAGATGGCGACTGAAAAGGAGGCTCGACCTACAGGGAGAGGGCGACTGAAAAGGAAGCTCTACCTACTGGGAGAAAGCGACTGAAAAGGAGGCTCGACCTATAGGGAGAGGGAGGCTCTCGAAACCAAACGAGACTAGAAAGAACATGGGAATTAGCACCATTCATATGAGTGCTTTTGTTTTGTTGTCTCGTCAAGATAGTATCTTGGTAGGTCAAATTTAGGTAAACTATAAAATTATTTCACATGCTTAACGTTGACATTTTTGACACATAGTGATGTCATGGTAGGAAAATCTCATTCCTATAAATTGGTAGCTCTTAATTCATTTACATGACATAATCTCACTTTCCTTCTCACTTTATTAGGCATTTGATGTTCTATCTTGTAGTAGTTAACTTGTATTCTTTGTAGAGTAAAATAAATATTGGTGTAGTTGTTCTTTGGTGGACGTAGAATCACTTTGATCCGAACCACGTTAAATATTGTTGTTCTTCCTTCGTTCTTTAATTTCACATTTCCGCTAACAAATGCCTAGAGGAAACTAGGGACAAACCTGACACATCCATTTAGATAATACATGTCAAGCACCAAAGCTACCCCTAAGACTCGAACACGGGACCTAGGATAAAAAATGGCCCCAAGATAACCCTAATGGCATATCATAAGCAAACTAAATAAACTGAAGTAAAGAAATACTATGCGGAAGATAAATCATAAGATATACTAAAATGGTAGGGAATACCCATAACCTATCTCATTATATTGAAAATTTAGAGTTTAACAACAACTGAAAAGTCAAACTCAAATGCTAAAGCTAAAACTAACTATGTCTGAAAATAGCTTCTAACTGATTAGAAGTACTGGGACATGCTCCAGCTAAATCTAGCAAAAAATTAAACTAAGACTAAAAGCAAAGGAAACATTTTTGTTGTCCTCGGAGAATGAGGACTCACCACTGATGTTGCTGAGCTGAAGATCGGGAATCGATCTATGCAGGATCTGGAAGTTGAGGAACTGAAACTACATCAAGAGAAGATGTAGCGAAGAGAATGCGTCAGTACTTGAAAGTTACTGAGCATGCAGGATAGAATAAAGCTGAACAATAAACATAACTGAACAAAAGCATATATTTGAGCAATGATAAGATGACCATGATACTATACTGAGAATACTGAACATGAACTAACTAATGCAATGACCAAATATATATAATGTTGAGGCTGAAATATGATTGTAACTCATAACATGATCAATGCAATAGAATGTGACGGTAAGGGAGCTACTAATAACCGACATAAAACCACGTGAGCTAAATATAGAGTCCGATGTATACACCCCATTGAGAGGACCCAATATATCCTCCTAGAGGTATAGAGGCATGGCTTGCGTGATCACTAAAATGTAATCCCCACAAAGGAGACTTATAAACCTATGGGGGCACATAGTTCTGGGACTATTTAGGTACACTGAACCCTAGTCCACTCGGTATTAAGCTACTCCAAATGAGAATACATGTACCGCAATAATTTGACTGAAATGTTGAAGTACTTGATAGCTCAATTATTGCCATGCAAACTCTACTAATACAACAGCTAAAACTAATAATGTAACATTCGAAATTGAAGCATGTGTATCTAAAATAACCTACCTAGCATGTGTAATTAATGTACTAAAAGAACTACATAGCTAGGGTTCTGAATATCATACAAGAAACTTTGCAACAACATAGTACTATGATTTGGATCATTCTAACAGCTAAAATCCAACAATTTCTAACATTTAAGAAACCCTAGGTCTAGACAATATTAAGGGAATTAAGATTTTGACTGAAATCTAGGGACCTAATGGGTGAAAGGAACTCACTAGTGAAATACCACATACCTGGTGACGAAATTCATGGAGAAATCTTTCAATTTTGTGGCTAGAACTAAAGAAACCTTGTTGCGTGTTCTTAGAGAGTTGATCAACTTTCTCTTTGATTTTTCCTCTTAGTTTGATGATTTTTTGGTGAATAATTGATTATGTTAGGTTCTAATTAGTTTACTAGGCTAAAATTTACCAAAACTACGTAGTTTAGGGGTTAAATGATGTAGTTTCAGTGTCCAACGCATGAGGAAAAGACCAAACGACCCCTACCTTAAAATTGAAGCCACCGACGAGACTGATCGATGGTGTGTGGACAGATACACGATCCATCCTGTCAGTCTGTCAATCAACTTCAGATGATGTGTTCTAGGGGGTCCTGAGGGTCTCGACCTACGGGTTGATCGACAGTCTGTGAAGTAATCCACGATCTGTCGTGTCAGTCTATGATCGATTTCAGAGGATGGGTTCTGGGGGGGCTACTAAGGGTCTCGACGTACGGACTATTGATGTTCTATGGACTGATCCATGATCCGTCTTGTGAGTTAGTCAGTTGACTTCAGTGGATTGGTTCTGGGGGTCCTAAGGATCTCGACTTACCCACTGATCGATGGTCAGTGGACTGATCCATGATCTATCTTGTTAGTCCGTCGATCGATTTAAGAGACCAAGTTTTGAGGCCTCGATCAACGTACCTGGACCACGATCCTGGGTCTGACCTACGGTCCGGCCGTGGGTCATGCCTTATAGGAAATTTTGGGCTGATTCTAGGGAGGGCTGCTGGTGGACATTCACAGACCATTGATACGGACTATGGGTCACCCTACGTTCCGTGCGTTGCACCTACAAGTTATGGAAATCTACTAGTTTGGTTTGTTTTTAGATACGGGGTGTTACATTATCTCCCTTTTGGGAACATTCGTCCTTGGATGAAGTCTAAACTAGTTTGATAGGGAGGGAAAGAGCTGCAAACCCTGCCACTAATTTCTAAAAATTGATTTCTGACTGAACTAAGTTCCAAGGACATGAAAATACACTGAAAATACAAGTACAAACTGAAGGAACATGATACTAAGACTTAATCTACGCATGAATGATTGAAAGAGATGAGAGGAACTATTACCTCAAGCTAAAATGAAATCGGAAGGAAAGAGATGAGGATACTTGGCCTTCATGGCTGCTTATGATTCCCAAGTTGCTCCCTCTATGAACTGACTCCTCCACAAAATCTTAACTGAAGCGACTTCTTTGTTTCTCAACCTTAGAGCCTGACGATCAAGGATACGAACTGGTACCTCTTCATAGGTGAGACTATCCTTCAAAACCACACTTTGTGAAGGCACAATAGATGTTGGATCACCCACACACTTCTTCAACAGCGAAATGTGGAAAACCGGATGCGCTGTTGCTATTTCTGTGGGTAACTCTTACTCATAAGCCACTTTATCAACCCTTTTCAAGATCTTGTAAGGGCCTACATATCTAGCACTGAGCTTCCCTTTCTTTCCAAATCTCATCACCCCTTTCATAGGTGACACTCTCAGGAAAATCCAATCATCAACTTGAAACTCTAATTCCCTTCTCCTTACATCTGCATAGGAGTTCTGGTAACTTTGGGCTATCTTAAGTCTATCTCTAATGAGTTTCACTTTCTCTATAAAATCATGAACTGAATTTGGCCCTATCAACATTGCTCACCTACTTCAAATCAACCAACTAGAGATCTACATCTACCCCCACACAATGCCTCAGAAGGGGCCATCTGTATGATAGAATGGTATCTTTTATTATAGGAGAACTCTATAAGAGGAAGGTGATCATCCCAACTACCCTTGAAATCGATCACCCAAGCTTTCAATATGTCCTCTAAGGTCTGAATGGTATGCTCTTGCTGACCATCTGTATGTGGATGAAATGTTCTTCTTAGGTTCACTTGAGTACCAAGACCTTTCTAAAAAGACTTCCAGAAATGAGAGGTAAACTGATGACCTTTATCTGAGATGATAGACAAAACAACTCCATGCAACTGGACTATCTCATTAATGTAAAGCTTGGCGTAGTGCTCCACCGAATTCGTAGTCTTAATAGCCAAAAAGCGCAGACTTAATAACTCTGTCAACTATCACCCAAATGGAGTAATGTTGTCTGCAAGTACGAGGTTAACCTGTAATGAAGTCCATGTTGATCACTTCCCACTCTCAAGTAGGAATGTTGATCTCTTGAGTCAGACCTCCCGGTTTCTGATGTTCTACCTTCACTTGCTGGCAATTAGGGCACTTGGCCATAAAATCCTCTATATCCTCTTTCATACCTTTCCACCGAAAGACTTCTCGTAGATCACGGTACATCCTAGTTGCGATTGGATGAATAGAATATCTGGAATTATGGGCTTCTATAAGAATCTTCTGTCTCAACTCACCCCTCTTAGGAACACATAATCGACCCTGATAGCGAAGCACACCATCTCCCCGTTGGGAGAAAACCTCAACTCTCTGTTGATGGACTGCACCCTTTAGTTGAAGCAATATCGAATCACTGTCTTTGTAACAACCCAAAAAACTAGTGTACCCAAGCTAGAGTCTAATGGAAACTACTAGGTGAAGCTAGAGTCTAATGGAAACTACTAGGTGAAGCTAGAGTCTAATGGAAACTACTAGGTGAAGCTAGAGTCTAATGGAAACTACTAGGTGAAGCTAGAGTCTAATGGAAACTACTAGGTGAAGCTAGA